>SKCR01044967.1:0-47275 GCA_019454045.1 Zanthoxylum bungeanum | reverse complement strand
TCGTAGTCAACACATTGACCAAGTCAAATATGTTATTACTTTTTATAGTGGTAAGGTCATCCACAAACCTATTCTTGAACCTCGCGAAGCTGAAAATAAATTAGATTCAGAGGGTAAAGAATGGGTTGATGAACCATTACATATTGTGGGACACAGAAACTGGGCGACACATGCTGTTCCGGGCTCACGGCCCGGTCGGGAGTACGGAGTAGCCACGGGGGACTAAACCAGAGAATAATGGAGTCGCCACCCGGTGTGAATCGGGAAAATAAGATTTAAGGCCGCACTCACCCCTCGCAAGGGAAGACCTCAAACCGTTGGGTTCGGAATGGTCCCTTACTTATGTCACTTGTAATGAAAGGATTTGTGTAATAATTTAATCAAGCTTAAGTAACACTTATTTTCAAGAGTATCATGCTTCTAAATTCACATGCACAAAAATAAAACTCATACCTAAATTTGCATATATTTCACATCTAAGATTGCATGCTTGAAAGTACATCAAAGTAGCAAAGAACATACAACTTCATTGGCGTATTTTATTCATGGAAACACAAGCACACACTAACCACACAAGCACATATAAAGGCGAATCAAATAATGACGAACATGTGATTTCATAGACATATCATAAACAAATAGCCATTACATGTCCATACACAAATAAAAGAGTCAACTAAGTACATAATGCAAAAAGACACTTAAGGATGCAATTAGGCATTAAAGTGACCATGCTACGACGTGGTGCAAAAGAAGATAACTAATATGGACACAAGGACACATGTGAGCACTTTTCCAAGTGGTACGTAGAATTGTATCCCAAGTATAGACTGCACTACCATCCATTCAGAATCGGCTACGGAATTTATGTCTGGGTTTCCATCCGATATACCACAAGAAATGATACTCAAATGCTATCATAACATGGATATATGAATTGTAATATGTTAAGCCAAGACATGGATATATGATGCAATAAATAGATGAAAGACAAGACAAATATCGTGGTAAAGGTAGCCTTTCAGGCTTTTCTTCCCCCAAATGGAGAACATTTTAATCCAACACAATAAGCCCATGCGCCTTTCGTTACAATACGTACAAAGATAAAGATAACTATATGAAATTTCGTATACCCGATTGAATACATCTTACATTCAACCGAGTATATATCAACCGAAACGGCAAAGCATCGTGGTAAAGGATTTTAACCTCTCCGAATAGGGGACCTTTAATCCGACTTACTAAGCCCATGCGCTCGATCGCATCATGCATACAAAAATAAAGACAATCATATCAAACATAGTATGTCCGATTGAACATATCTTACATCCAACCGAACACACATCAACCGGCGCGGCCAAAGCATCGTGGTAAAATGATTTTAACCCCTCCAAATAGGGGACCTTTAATTCGACTTATTAAGCCCATGCGCTCGATCGCATCATGCATACAAAAATAAAGACAATCATATCAAACTTAGTATGCCCGATTGAACATATCTTACATCCAACCGAACACACATCAACCGGCGCGGCAAAGCATCGTGGTAAAGGATTTTAACCCCTCCAAATAGGGGACCTTTAATCCGACTTACTAAGCCCATGCACTCGATCACATCATGCATAAACAAGTAACATGCAGAATTCAAATGACGAAAAAATAAATAAATCAAAGCAACATGAAACAAAAGAAGGTGTCGTTTACTCAAGCGGTACGTGGAGTTGTATCCCGAGTACAAATCATACTACCGTCCATTCGAAATCGGCTATGAAATTTATGTCCGGGTTTCCATCCGATATACCGCGAGAATTGACACATCTTTCGTTTTATTCCAAAGCCACAACATACAATATTTCATAATACATGCATATTTATCTACTTAAGGGCCACAACATGCATTTCCACATAACAATCATGCGAACAATACTCAATAAATAATGAAAATAAAACAGAAAACGAATGTGAAGAATACCCTCAGGTCTAACCTTTTATGTCGACTTTCGGACACGCGTTTCACGGCCGTCGGAAGGGCTATCACACCGTAACTTTTCTGGTTCACTGGTTTGCGTTTTACCTTGCTGTTTTGCTGCTCAAGCTACTGTTTTGACCTCTGTTTTGCTGCTGTTTCCTCGCGGTTTTGCTGCCGTATTGTTGCCGTATTTTGGTCACTGTTTTTGGTGTTTTAGGCTACTATTTTGGGGAGTTTCGGGGACTGTTTGGGGGGTGTTTCTTGTCACTGAATAGGCAGCTGTACTGGGCAGTATGTAGGGGGTTTATGCGTGAACGGACTGGTTGTTTGTGGGTAGAAGGTGTGCAGATGTGAGGGCTGTTTGTGGGTAGAAGGTGCGCAGATGTGAGGACTAGTGAAGGCAGGTGCGTGGCTGTTTTTTGTAGAGAGTGAGAGAATGTATTAAGGTTTACGTGAGTGGGTTTATATGGCAGTTTGCATGGCTGATACGTGAGGGCTGATAGGGTTCTATTAATGTAGCTGTTTAAAGGCTTAATGTGTGTGCAAACATGAGTGGATGCGCTGAGAGTGGAGGGTTAGGGTTTGTTGTGGCGATGGGCTGTTGGATGCAGGGTGTTGCGTGAGAGGAGGGCGTGGCAGTGTGTTTGGAGCAGTGGGGCTGCTGAGGGTTGGGGCGTGATTAATCAGGTGAAGGCTGCGTGGAGGTCTGATGGATGAGTGTTGCTTGTGTTTAGGGCTGTTACGGTTTATATTTTTTTGTTATTGGTTTGCCGTGGAGATTGAAGTAGTTGGGAGATGAGGATGGCTTTGGGTGGTGGTTGTTTATATAGAGAATGACTAGGGCTTCACATTGTCTCACAAGGAATAGAATTTGGCATTAAAAGGAGGATTTAATTTGGTATCCAACAAGGAAAAGATTAGATTGAGGAGGGACAAATTTGGTTCAAATTAGGAATACAATATATTTAATTTGTTATGATTGATTTTAATTAGGCATGATATTTGTTAAGTTAGGAAGTTAATATATTTGATTTATCTTTATTAAGCATGCAATTTCTTTAATTTGTGTAAGTATTTTTATTATTTTGGTAGGTGATTATTTAGATTTTATTTGTTTTATTTAATTTGTTATATGACTTAATTAATTATTCTATTTAATTTGGTATATTATTTAATTAATATTTAATTTGTTTTATTTAATTTGAATTGGAATTAATTTAATTGGATTTAATTTGTGCATTTAATTAATTCAATTGGTTTGTGATTTTTAGATTTAACATTTAATTTATTTAATTTAGGAATTTAATTTAATTTCAATTGGTTTTATTTAATTTAATTTGTGAATTTAATTTAATTAAGATTTCAATTTAATTTCATTTCAATTTAATTGGTTTTGAATTAAAATTTGTGACATGTGTTTTAAATGTTTTAATTATTTTAATTTGTGACATACATTAATTATTTCTTTGGATTGGGCTTGGACTAAGGTTAAGTGATTTGCGGGGTTTTGGGCCGAGAGAATAAATTTTAAAACGGAACACCAACAAGTAACCCGAAGCTAAACCAGCGAACTTAATCCGACTATGAGTCAATTCTTGACTCCTCCCTTCCGACATCTGTTTCCCGCGGTTTCCGCGACTTAAAAGGTAGTGCCTCCAAATGAGACTCATCATCGGGTTTCACATGCAAAAATGCAATGTCTACAGTCACCCCCACTTTGATGGGACTTGTGCAATGTGTGACAGTGACAATCATATCAAAGTACATGCAATGCATTTTCACTTACCTGGCTCGCCAGCTGTCTCATGGTTTGCCTGCTGTGTTGAGTTGAGTTGATCTGGTTGTACCATTTCCGGTATGCTAAACCCCATTTCCGAGGCGTTGCTGAAGTGATGTCTATCCATTTTCGAACTGTGCTCCATTTTTGGAGTGCCATTTTCGGTGATTGATGAGATAATGGTCAATTTTCGAACCGTGCTCCATTTTCGGAGTGCCATTTTCGGCGAGATGAGATGATGGTCCATTTCGAACCGTGCTCCATTTTCGACGAGTGATGAGATGATGGTCCATTTCGAACCGTGCTCCATTTTCGGAGTGCCATTTTCGGCGAGTGATAGTAGTCCATTTTCGAACCGTGCTCCATTTTCGGAGTGCTATTTTCGACGAGATGTGATAATGGTCCATTTTCGAACCGTTGCTCCATTTTCGGAGTGCCATTTTCGGTGAGTGATGAGATGATGGTCCATTTCGAACCGTGACTGATATGAAATGGGTCAATTTCTGAACCATTGCTGAGGAGAGATAGTCCATTTCCGAACCAATACTGATATGAGAGTGGTCCATTTTCGAACCGTTGCTGATGAGAGATAGTCCATTTCCGAACCAATACTGATATGAGAGTGGTCCATTTCCGAACCGTTACTAATATAAGAGTGGTCCATTTTCGAACCGTTGCTGATGAGATAGTCCATTTCCGAACCAATACTGATATGAGAGTGGTCCATTTCCGAATCGTTACTGATATGAGAGTGGTCCATTTTCGAACCGTTGCTGATGAGATAGTCCATTTCCGAACCGTTGCTGATGAGAGATAGTCCATTTCCGAACCATTACTGACATGAGAGTGGTCCATTTCTGAACCATTGATGAGGAGAGATAGTCCATTTCCGAACCAATACTGATATGAGAATGGTCCCCGCCCCCAAGGTGCCAGACCCGGCAAGACTGATGCGGAACTGATATGGGCCTTGCCCCCCAGACCGATACTGATATGGGCCTCGCCCCCAGACTGATACTGATATGGGCCTCGCCCCCAGACTGATACAGTGTTGTCGTTGTTCCTGATTGGTTTGTCTTTGCCGCTTTCTCTCTTTCTGCTTCAAAACCTGTGAATACAAAGCAAAACAAACACAAAAGAATACAAAGTATGTTACGTGTATGCATGCATGCATGAATGAGTTTCCTATCCCGTTGGGTTAGGTCTTCCGCCAATTCTTCCTCAGGCAAAGTACTGCTTCAACCTTTCCACTTTAATCGGCTCGGTGAACTCATTCTCTTCCAAGTCTGATAGTCTCACTGCCCCATTTCTCAATTTCTGAATGATCACCATATCTTTTCTGCATGCTGCTTTCGGGAATTCCCCGTGTTCTAAGCATCACTGAATTTCATAGTACCAAAGTTGAATGCTTTTCTCAAATATACTCATGTTGCCGGTTGAAAGGAAGGGATTCAGGCAAGTAAGCAAAATGAACGTCTTTATTATCATTAAGAAAAGGTTCGAACGAAGAGACAAAATAAATGTCTTTATTAAAAATGCAGGATCAAATAAACTAGGAGGAATAACTTCATCATTCGCAGCATTGCCTTCTTCATTGGCCTATGGTTCTCCACCGTTGTCATCCCCTATTCCTATGAATGAAGCTGAGTGGTTGAGAGTTTGGAGGACAAGGGTTTCGGGTAGGCGAGAGTTGATCATGTAGTTGGGTATGGGATTTATGTGTGCGTTGGGTTGTTCTCTTTCTGGGTCAGGTATTTTGTGGGAGTCAATGAGGTTTTGGATCTCATGCCTAAGGCGGGTGCAGCTATCGGTTTCGTGACCTCTTCTTCGATGGAAGTGACAATACAGGCTTAGGTCAAGGTTGGGTGGTACAGGGTTTGGAATTGGTTTAGCCTCTAAGGGTTCCAGAAGTCCTTGCGCCTTCAGCTTTTCGAACACCCTTGAAAGAGGCTTACCAAGGTTGGAAAATCACCTGCTTTTGATGGCAGTGACCTCAGCGGTAGCGGGCTTGGTCCCTGAAGGTCCCTCAATATTCCTTCTATTCTGGCCATAGAACTTTCTGTTTTCAGCCTCTTCTTCTTCAATATCCATAACCGTCTCCCTCAATTGTCGGAAATCCGTAATCATCGAAGTTATCCTCCACAGCTTACCATAAATGGAGGGCTTAGTACCCTTGATGATCATTTTGATCTGGCCTTTCTCAGAGGGCCGAGTCTGCATCTTCAGAAGCTGGCTTCTCCAGCGGTCTACATACTTCTTGAAGCTTTCTTCCGGCTTCTGCTTAGTGTTCTCCAAATCACGGAGTGACAAGTCAATCTCTAAGTCTGTAACATACAGCTTCAGAAAAGCATCAGCTAGTTCCCTCCAATCTTCCTTAACCTTCTTCTCAAGGCTATGATACCAAACCACATGTGCCCCCTCGAGTGACATCCCAAACATCTTTTGGACTTGTGTGCGTTGTGATAGGCCCACTGAACTCATGACTGAGACATATTGCTGGCAGATGGACTCTTGGGTCTCCATTCCCATAAAACTTGGCCATGTCCGGCATTTTAAACTGAGCTGGTAGCTGTTCTCCGAAGGTCATTGCCTCATAATCTAACAATTTTTCATGTTTACCCCTCATTTTGCGGGTAATTGTTTCAACCTGATCCCGAAGCTTCTGAAATTCTGCCTGAGACCCAATCACTTTGCCTGTTGCATACCCTGCCATGTCATCATCAAAAGTGGGGATATCATCCCTGTAGACACTGCATTTTTGCATATAAGTCCCTATGATGAGTCTCGTATGGAGACACTACCTCTTTGATTGTGAAAGCCGCGGGAAACGGACGTCGGAAGGGTAAAGTTGGAAAGTAGCATTTGGTCGGATTTAACTCGCTTGTTTCGCTTCGGGTTCGCTTGTTGGACCTCCGTTTTAAAACACACACCAAACCCAATCCGAAAATAATTAAAACATTTAAAACACATCTCACAAATTAAATTAAACTTAAATTAAATTAAATTAAATCACATTAACAAATTAAGTGAAATCTAAATTAAATTAAATTAAAACCAATTAAATTGAAATTAAATTTAATAACTAATTAAAATCCAATTAAACTAAATCTAATTATTAAACCTAATTAAATTAAATCAATCACATAATTTAAATAATTCACCACCTAAATTACATAATGTATTGCCTTAAATAATTTAAACTAAATACACATATAAATTAATTGATTTTGTTTCCTAATAAACCCATGCAGAAACCCTAACCCTACCCTCTCACTATATAAACAGCAACAAACCCTAATTGCCTTGGCTAGTCTCCCCCTCTCTCTCTTGCCTCTCCCACAGACGATTCACGGGCTCACAAAATGATGAAACCCTAACAGCCCTCTCCCTCTTCACGGCAGTGACACAAAATATAACAAAAGAAGAAAACCCTAGGAGACCAGACGGCACAAAAAAGAACAACAAAAAATAAAGCCCATTGCCATAACCCTAAACGGCACTGCAACTCCCCTCCCTTATCTTCATCATCAACCTCTCGGCACCCCTCCTAAAGCCAAAAACCAGAAACCTTAAACTATTCACCTGAAATCCATAAGCCCTGATCTCGCCTCTCACCCTAACTACTTCAACAGCCTTCACGCAGACCTACTCCCCATCACCGACCAGCCCTTGCCTTTACACTGACCTGCACGCATAAGAGCCCATCACCGACCAGCCCTTGCCTTTACACTCACTCACGCTGCACGCATCTCCCTCACGCACGTAGCCCCTCAATTGATCAACACAGCCCTACGCCCCTCCACTTCACACAGCAACCAGCCATTCTCCTTAGCACCAATACACTCATAGCAACCACTCACAGCCAACGCACTTACAACAAACAACAAGAAGCCCCTCACGGCCAAAGGAAGAGAGGACCCACTCACGTCAATCACCATAGCAATGAACCCTAGATGACCTCTCTATTCACAAGCCCTAGCCCTTCAACCAGCCGAAACCCTAAAACTAATAAAACCCTATACTCACGTACACAGGTCGTAAGCCTCCCACACCGAGAACCCTAATCACGCCTTGCACGTCCTCTCTCTCGTGCAGCCAACACTCAGCCTGCTCCACACGTCGTAGCCCACCAACACGTCATTAGCCCCTTGTCCACAAACGCATAAGCCCTCAACGCTACCCCTCATTCTTCATGCAATAACACAGCACCTTCACGCCATTAACGCAGCCCTCTCTTTGACCACACACTGCCTCACGTAAACAATCAAACAAATCCACGTTAACCAAGCCTCACGTGAAGCCCATTATCAGCGCACCTAGCCCCTGCCCACTACCCTTCAACAAATCAGCTGCACGCCACAATCCACTTCACTCAATCCACACGTTGAAAACCACCACCCACTCACAATAAACAAATAAACCTTCACTCTCTCGCCACCAACTAACCTTTCTCTCTTTAACCACTCACCCTGCACATCCCACAACGCCATAGCGCCCTTAGCCTTCATGAAAAACACTAACCTGAACTGCCCTAACGTACGCCACTCAGCCCATAACAGCCCCTTAACCCTTCACGCATAGAACGCCACCTTCACTGCCTTCATCACTCCAAAGCCTCACTGCTCACTGACCTCGTCCAAACCGAGTCATTCACACGGCAAAACAGGGTCCCTAATCCACCGAAATACAGTCCAAAAATCAGCCAGTAAACCGAGACAAAATCACCCCAAAACAGTCCCCTAAAACTACCCAAAACTGCACCCCGAAAACACACAAAACAGTCCACTAATAGACCTGAAATAGTGATCAGAAAATACACCCGAAACAGCAGCAAATCGGAGTGAAAACAGCAGCCCGAACGGCAAAACCGCGAGGAAAAACATTGGATTAGTGAACCAGAAAAGTTGCGGAGTATCGACCCTTCCGACGGCCGTGTAACGCCCTTTCGTGAGACGACAAAAGAGGTTAGACCTGAGGGCACCCTTTTATTTATTATCTTTCGTTTATTTTATTTATTTTAAATATTATCGCATGAGAGTCGTTTGAGGCATGATGTGATTGTTGGATGAGCGGAATATGTGTTCCCTTTTGTGGTATATAGGATGGAAACCCGGACGTAAATTCTGTAGCCGAATCCGAATGGACGGTAGTGCGGTTTGTACTCGGGATACACGCCACGTACCACTTAAGGGACACGTATTTCGTCTCATCCAAATTTGTATTTGAGCATGTCATAGTTCTAGGCCGTTTATTTATTATTTTAAGCATGAGTTAATTTAGTCTTGTTGTTTAATTTTCAAAGCATGATTGTGTTATTTAGGCATGTTGTTTCTTCATTCTTTATGCATGATGTTTCGTTTAGTTTATGTTTAATTAGTTATTTGTTTACTTTGGTTTAATGGTTCAATATGCTCGTTGTGTTATATTGTGTGGAGTTATTTAGATGAAAGCATGTTAGATCTAAGTACCCTTGAGCATGAATGTTGAATAGATTCGGTTAGTTTATTGCACAATCATATCATCACAAATGACATAAGTAAGGGACCATTCCGAACCAACAGTTTGAGGTCTTCCCTTGCGAGGGGTGAGTGCGGCTTTAAATCTTTGTCCGGTTCACACACCGGGTGGCGACTCCATGTTATTTCGTACTTCCTAACTAGGCCGCGAGCCTAGAACAGCGTCGCTCAGATCCTGTTGTCTACAATCCCCCAACCCATTCGAAGGCTCATCGCGCCTCACATTCTCAGAATTTCCCCCAGCGCGGGGCACAACCATATTTGCCATTGCAGTAGTCAAGGCTTGCAACTGTTCGGTAATCTTGGCGAAACCATTTTCTAACTGATCTATCCGGGATACCTCGTTATCGGATGTACTCATATCTGTTACCGGTCTTTTGGTGAGTCTTCCTTCTTCCCTAACCCAACGGGAATCTATGATGGCTTTCAGAACACAAGGGTTAGCATGATGTATGTATGCATGGGGTGCATGAGATGCAGGTAACATATATAACATACTAAATCAACTAAAATTTTCAAACAATCGGCCCATTATCATTTTAGAAGCTTTTGGGCTAACTGTCATAGGAGTGAACTCATCCCAGTTAAATGGCGCAACGAGTTCACATCTCATGGCAAGGAGCCCAACTAAATCCAAATGGTAATGTTCCGAACACAAGCACAAAGTGGCCCATCAACACTTAGAAGCCTTTGGCCCAATCGTCATAAAATATGTTCTTGTCCCAGTTTAAATGGCCCAACAAGCCCATATCCCATGACAAATGATCCAAATGGATCCAAACGACGATGTTCCCAAACACAAGCATAAAAGAAAGATAATGCAAACATAAAACAATAATTTCTACAGAATGGCCCATCAACATTTCAGAAACTTTGGGCCTAATGGTCATAAGGTACGAACTCGCCCCAGTTTAAATGGCCCAGCAAGTTCGCATTTCTGACAATAGTCCAATTGCATCCAAATGAGGATGGTCCACAAGCACATACTCAAGGAAATAATTGTTACTTTAACCATATAAACCCGGTCTATGGGTGGGTTTGCAAGAGTGTAGACAAAGGCTCTCATCGACGAAGGATGGCCCACAATTAGGTCTCCTCAATCAAGGGTTCGAGCAACCAAGTGAGCGCACCCTTTTTTATACACTAAGGTACGTGCCAATGAGCTATGTTGTGTGACTGACTGTCAAATAGATTTCCCGTTGTAGATTCCCCAGAGGGAAGGTGGAGCGAGGCTCACTTAAATACCCAAGCCTCTTAGGCTCTTATCGCTTGGTGTCAGGAATAAACAACGAGTCCTCCAAATTAGTCCATCACAATAGGCTACGAGTAGATGGCTATCTAGGTGCCTTCACAGCTTTTCCTTCTAGAAAGGTAGTGAGTTAAGGAAGACACCAAACCATTACCTAGCCTCAAAATGCCTTTGATTAAACCCTCATTTTATCCACTATAGACACGGTCAATTAGAACATAAATCCAAACATTACAAGACAATATTTCGGGGCCGATTCTCTATCCCCAGTGGAGTCGCCAGACTGTGGGACACAGAAACTGGGCGACACATGTTGTTCCAGGCTCACGGCCCGGTCGGGAGTACGGAGTAGCCACGGGGGACTAAACCGGAGAATAATTGAGTCGCCACCCGGTGTGAACCGGGAAAATGAGATTTAAGGCCGCACTCACCCCTCGCAAGGGAAGACCTCAAACCATTGGGTTCGGAATGGTCCCTTACTTATGTCACTTGTAATGAAAGGATTTGTGTAATAATTTAATCAAGCTTAAGTAACACTTATTTCCAAGAGTATCATGCTTCTAATTCACATGCACAAAAATAAAACTCACACCTAAATTTGCATATATTTCACATCTAATATTGCATGCCTGAAAGTACATCAAAGTAGCAAAGAACATACAACTTCATTGGCATATTGTATTCATGGAAACACAAGCACACACTAACCACACAAGCACACATAAAGGCGAATCAAATAATGACGAACATGTGATTTCATAGACATATCATAAACAAATAGCCATTACATGTCCATACACAAATAAAAGAGTCAACTAAGTACATAATGCAAAAAGACACTTAAGGATGCATTAGGCATTAAAGTGACCATGCTATGACGTGGTGCCAAAGAAGATAACTAATATGGACACAAGGACACATGTGAGCACTTTTCCAAGTGGTACGTGGAATTGTATCCCAAGTACATACCGCACTACCGTCCATTCAGAATCGGCTATGGAATTTATGTCTGGGTTTCCATCCGATATACCACAAGAAATGATACTCAAATGCTATCATAACATGGATATATGAATTGTAATACGTTAAGCCAAGACATGGATAGATGATGCAATAAATAGATGAAAGACACGAAAAATATCGTGGTAAAGGTAGCCTTTCAGGCTTTTCTTCCCCCAAATGGAGAACCTTTTAATCCAACACAATAAGCACATGCGTCTTTCGTTACAATACGTACAAAGATAAAGATAACTATATGAAATTTCGTATACCCGATTGAATACATCTTACATTCAACCGAGTATATATCAACCGACACGGCAAAGCATCGTGGTAAAAATTTTAACCCCTCCGAATAGGGGACCTTTAATCCGACTTACTAAGCCCATGCGCTCGATCGCATCATGCATACAAAAATAAAGACAATCATATCAAACTTAGTATGTCCGATTGAACATATCTTACTTCCAACCGAACACACATCAACCAGCGCGGCAAAACATCGTGGTAAAAGGATTTTAACCCCTCCAAATAGGGGACCTTTAATTCGACTTATTAAGCCCATGCGCTCGATCGCATCATGCATACAAAAATAAAGACAATCATATCAAATTTAGTATGCCCGATTGAACATATCTTACATCCAACCGAACACACATCAACCGGCGCGGCAAAGCATCGTGGTAAAGGATTTTAACCCCTCCAAATAGGGGACCTTTAATCCGACTTACTAAGCCCATGCACTTGATCGCATCATGCATAAACAAGTAACATGCGGAATTCAAATGACAAAAAAATAAATAAATCAAAGCAACATGAAACAAAAGAATGTGCCGTTTACTCAAGCGGTACGTGGAGTTGTATCCCGAGTACAGATCATACTACCGTCCATTCGAAATCGGCTATGAAATTTATGTTCGGGTTTCAATCCGATATACCGCGAGAGTTGACACATCTTTCGTTTTATTCCAAAGCCACAACATACAATATTTCATAATACATGCATATTTATCTACTCAAGGGCCACAACATGCATTTCCACATAAAAATCATGCGAACAATACTCAATAAATAATGAAAATAAAACAGAAAACGAATGTGAAGAAAATACCCTCAGGTCTAACCTTTTATGTCGACTTTCGGACACGCGTTTCACGGCCGTCGGAAGGGCTATCACACCGCAACTTTTCTGGTTCACTGGTTTGCGTTTTACCTTATTATTTTGCTGCTCAAGCTACTGTTTGGACCTCCGTTTTGCTACTGTTTCCTCGCGGTTTTGCTGCCGTATTGTTGCCGTATTTTGGTCACTGTTTTTGGTGTTTTAGGCTACTATTTTGGGGAGTTTTGGGGACTGTTTGGGGGGCGTTTCTTGTCACTGAATAGGCAGCTGAACTGGGCCGTATGTAGGGGGTTTATGCGTGAACGGACTGGCTGTTTGTGGGTAGAAGTGTGTGCAGATGTGAGGGCTGTTTGTGGGTAGAAGGTGCGCAGATGAGGGCTAGTGAAGGCAGGTGCGTGGCTGTTTTTTGTAGAGAGTGAAAGAATGTATTAAGTTTACGTGAGTGGGTTTATATGGCAGTTTGCATGGTTGCTACGTGAGGGCTAGTGAGGGCTGATAGGGTTCTATTAATGTAGCTGTTTAAAGGCTTAATGTGTGTGCAAACATGAGTAGATGCGCTGAGAGTGGAGGGTTAGGGTTTGTTGTGGCGATGGGCTGTTGGATGCAGGGTGTTGCGTGAGAGGAGGGTGTGGCATTGCAGTGGTTTGGAGCACTGGGGCTGCTGAGGGTTGGGGCGTGATTAATCAGATAATGCTTATGTTTGTTGTGAACTAGATGATATGTCTTCCTTATTTTTGCGTCTAGACTTATCTTCCAGATCAGCAGCTGTAATTTCGTCAAAAACTAGATTATTAGTGACAACATTACTTATCAACTTGATGATAAGTTGATCATACAAATCAGGTAGACTTTGAAGTAGAATATATGCACGTTCATTTGTATATATACTATAATCCAACACAATGAATTGGGAAAATAGTGTATTTACGTTGTTGATGTGATCTATCATGGATATGGACTCACTCATTCGAAGAGTGTAAAGTCTTATCTTCAAGAAGATTTGTTGTGTAGTTACTTGACCTCGTATAATTTGGTAAATGCATCTCAAATCTCTTTTGCAATCCTCTTCTCTGTAACGCTAGATAACACAGAAACTGTTAAGGCTAGATACAAGTTTCCCATAGCGTTATCATCCATATCCTTTCATTTTTCATCCGTAATTTCATTTGGTCTCTCTCCAATTGCCGCCAAGCAATTGTCTTTTCTCAAGATTGATTTATATTTAAATTTCCATAGGGAAAAATTACTCACATTGAACTTCTCAATTTCTAACTTTTCTGCCATGTTTCTGATGCCGATCAGCTTCTCACTTGTACCAAATTTTACTATTTCAAAATGAATAGGACCGTATGTGCGAATAGTACCATATACGTGAATAGTATGATATACGTGAATAATATAATACTATATATGTGAACAGTCTCCGTGAATAGTCTCTGTGAACAGTAACCTTGAACCTGAAGCGCTGATACTACTGTCAGGGGATCGTGGGCTAAAGTTAGCACGCAAGTAAATTGAAATTGAAATAATTGTTAGTTCATGAGGCTTTGCCTACCATATAATAGTACAATAATAATTAGGAGGCTTAGCCTACCATAAATATTAACAATAAATAAAGCAATGAGACACAAATTTAACGTGGAAAACCCTCCAATGTGAGGGAAACATCCACGTGCAAATGTAGAATGATTTCACTATAATGGAAAGAATTTTACAACTTCTCTCTAAACACAAGAAATGAACAATCTCACACTCTCTTAGAATAGGAGAACTACAAATCTTTGACAAACTCTTAAGAAGAAATAATTTTTTACTCTCTTAGAATACATAGGATTTGGTTGAGAATGAAATGAAGAAAATAATGAAATGAAGCTTTTATTTATAGGCATGAGATTCACCATACAAATAGTGAATTTTAATTTTTTATTATTTTCTTTTTGTGTGTGGGACCCACACAAAATAATTCTAATATGTATTATTGTCTTTCGGTGGGTACAATAATTAACATTATTAATATCAAAACTAACATATTTAACTAAAACTTAACAATTGATTGCAAGAAAAAGTGATTAAACTAATTAACTGAAAAGTAAATAAAGAACAAAATAACAATCGGAGGAAACCTTATATAATAGAAGAATCTAGGGTTGTAACTTCACTTTTTTTGAAATTATTGGAAACCTCACCGCTAAACCACCTCTTACGGGTTTAAGTGGAGTAAGTAAAACTCTCGATTGTCCTGGACTCTGATCGGTGAAATCACTCACGTTACGCAAGCGTACGTATCGCTCAAGTAGTATTAAATGTATCTATCACACGAGGACTTAATACCTTAGCTATCAATTTATGAAGTTAAATGTTTACAATTACTTAATAGATTGGTTTGTTGATTGGATGGTCATTTTAAACTTAAAGACAAGTAATTAAAACAGTGCGAAAGTGAATTAAAGGTAAAATCAATATTATAAAACTATCAAGGGTTGTGAATCCTTCCAATATCTTTTAAAGATGAAGTTATTATCTCATGTTTGTGCAATATATCGGTTTATTAACCTGGAACACGACATTATGCAAAATCCTATGTCGATGGTCAGATGCAAACACCAAAATAACCCAATTAATCATATGTCTATGTCAACCAAGTTACCTGAATTCATTAAGATTAAGTTCCAATTGTGGCTACCCCCGCTCGACAGATATATATCTATCCTGGAAGGAAATCTATTAAGGGGTTCTAATCCTTAAGGGAGATCATTGGCTATTAAGTCTAAGGCTGAAACCTAAAATTCCTTCGTTAAGTTTATTTTAAGTTTATCAGATCAATCTTATTAATGATCAGTAACAAGAAGCATTAAGCTTAAGACTTAATAAATAAACCTTTATATTACTGACCGAGCGTAAACACACACGTATAACGCAAGCCCACGTATCGTTCAAGTAGTTTAAAAATATCGATCCCACGAGGACTTAATATCTAATCTATTAATTTTATGAGGTCAAATGATTACTAGTATCTAACAGGTTGTTTGATTGATTTGAAATGGTGACGATTCTAAATTTAAAAACAAGTAAATAAAATTGTTGAAAATAAGAGAAAATTCAATATTAAAAACTATCTAGGGTTGTGATTTCTTTTAATATCATTTTAAAGATGAAGTGGTTATCTTAAAGTTGGGTAATATATTGATTTATTAACCTGGAACACTAAATTATGTGTAAGCCTTGTCGATGGTCAGACACAAATACCCAGTTTAACCCAATTGAACCATATGTCTATGTCAACCAAATTATCTGGATTCATTAAGTTTAAGTTCCAATTATGGCTACCCCCGCCCGACAGGTATATTCATATCTTGTAAGGAAATCTATTAAAGGGTTATTTATCCTCAAGGAAGATCGTGGGCTATTGAGTCTAAGGTTGAAACCTAAAATCCCTATGTCTAGTTCATTTTAGATTTACCAGATCAATTTTATTAATGGCCAGTTATGAAAAGCATTAAGATTAAGACTCAATAAATAAATCTTTATATTACCCAAGCTATAATCTAACCCCTTATAAAACGGTGATATTAAAAGTCATCACAACAACCCAGATAACTAATTTAGTTACAACACATAACTAAGGCTGGTAAAAACTTGAAAATAAAAGACATGAAGTAAAAATGCGGTAAAGTAAATACTGAAAAGTAAATTACAATAAAATAAAATGCTAAGGTAAAAGGAATTACTTTTACTACTACTAATTAGATATCTCCCATAAAATAATATATAAACTTGTGATAATATTACCAACCGACCAATCTGGCGGTATCCTGATTAAGTCAAATTAAGTCCAACCTGCCATTTAAGGCGGTAATATTTGTCCATAAACCAGCCATAAAGGCGGAACCAAAATTTAATTACCAACCTACCAATCTGGCGGTATCCTTGATTAGTCGGGTTTAAACCAGATTAAAATTAAATTACCAACCGACCAATATAGCGGTATCCTTTTTAAGTCAATATTTTAAATAGTGAATATATTATTTTTAAGGGAAATTAATCTAAATAGCAATAGTAAAAGAATTACCTTTCACCCTAGCTGGGGAAGTTACCTCCTCATGGTGAATAGTAAAAACTGTAAAAAGTAAAGAAAGTAAATTACTATTATTACAAAAAGTAATTAAAATTATTACAAAACTAAAAACTAAAAAATTAAAAGAAACTTAGAGAAAGAAGAACTCCATATTTACATCAAAGAAATGGGAGAGAATGGTACACCTAAAACTGAAATTTGAAGCTCTATTTATAGGCCTCGGTGGGGTTCCAGCGTCGCGACGCCAGGGCCTTTGGCATCACTACGCCAGCTTTTTTCGACGTGGCACGCTCTGGTTCGTCGGTTTGCAGATTCTGGATAAGCTGATAAGTGACACGTGGCGAGGTGGTTGGGCTTCAATTATTGTGACACGTGGCGGCTTCTGATTGGTCGATGAGATTCTTATCCGCCACGTGTCAGATAAGGATTAGATACTCAGTGATTGATGCTGACGTGGCGACACGTGGGAAAAAGACTGTCGGCACCGTAGGATTGCGACACGTGGCACTTCCTGATTGGCTGATGATGACGTGGCGGTGAGGTGGCAGTTTGACTTGGTCAACCTGGTGATGTGGCTGATGAGGTGGCAATGACATGGAGTGACACGTGGCACAGGTGGCGATGATGACTGTCGGCACCGTAGGATGTTGACACATGGCACGGCGCATTTTAGCAGATCGGCTGTGATGGTGACACGTGTCACGGCGCACGTTAGCAAAGTCAAACTTTTCTCAGATTCTGATTTGTGGACCCGCGGCGCACGTTAGCACTGTTCGGCGCACGTTAGGCGTCGTGACGCTGAAGGTCTTGGCGTCGCGACGCGGTAAATTACCAAAATGCCCTTTTCTTCCAATTTTCACTATTTTTGCCCAAATCACCTCCAGAATGTCCTGAAACTTTTTATCTACAAAATAACACAAAACACATCAAAATATTCACAAAACTCAAGAAACTATACAAAATATTATGTTAAATGAGTGGGAAATAGTGATAGATTTACTACTCATCACACCCTAAACCTAACATTTTGCTAGTCCCGAGCAAAACATAAAATAACATAAATAAATTAACTAAGCCACTTTCGTAGGGATCACGATTGCATTTAGCGTATGCAACAAGCCTTTAAACTTCTAGGTGTCTCTAGTGGACGAGTTGTAATCTCGTGAGGGTTTACAGCAATGATACCCACAAATATTTTACAAAAGTAAACATGTAATAAAACTAATGCACACAAAAGTAAAAAGACAAAAGAAAAGAGAATAAAGAAGTTAGTGACTAATCAGGTGAAACTTCTACTCCAAGTTACTAGTTTTTTGTTTCATTCTAAATTACCGAATAAGTAAATTCTCTCCGATTATTTTTAACATTCTCCATATACACAGCCAACAAAATATTAAACAACTCATTTTTGCCCACAACAGTCATAAGTGCAGTTGAAAAGAGAGTAATATTTTTGTCCTAAAGTTCTATTAGATTTCACACATTTATGTAGCAATGGAATAATTTTTCTCATTTTTCTGATTTTTTTTTCTCTATTTTTTATTTATATACAATATATCTTCCATCTATGTAGCGAGTGTTTGGTCAGTGACTCTCAAACCAGTTGGCTTTAGGGCACTAGGTGTTAAGACACCCATACGGACTTAATTACTCAGACTTCAGATATATATATTTTTGCAGCATCTTCGATCCATGTAAGGAGCTTTGGGCCAGTGACTCCCAAACCAGTTGGCTTTAGGGCACTAGGTGTTAAAACACCCTTACAGACTTAATAACTCGGATCTCATATGTCTTTTTTTTTCTTTTTTTTTTTTTGGTCCATCACTTTTTGAGATGCTTCCTCCAATTAAACTAGAGCACTGAATATTACAAACTTTTCAATTTTAGCTCATGTCTGTATGTTACTATATATGTTGATAATATCTGTCAACTGAGCATATGAAGATCCATTTTAGTCCGTTTTAAGGAGAATTCACAAATTAAATAATTCAAAATGAAATAAACAAAAATTAACTTGTTTCGAAATAGGTTTGAGATACGTCTCAGGAATGGAAACTCCTTACTCAGCTATCTTTTACTAATTTCACATTTTTAGTCCATTTGATGATTTCTTTCTTCACGACTTCCTTCATGATTGGATTGAGTCTCCGTTGATGTTCCATTGTGGGTTTGTACTCATCGTTCATCAGGATCTTGTGCATGCAAAATGATGGACTAATGCCTCGAATGTCTGCTATAGTCCAACCAATGCCTTTCTTGTGCTCTCGTAACACTCTCAGTAACTTTTCTTCCTGCTTCAATGTTAGTGAAGAAGAAATAATAACAGGTAATTCAGAAGAGTTTCCAAGAAATGCATACCTGAGATGACTCGGAAGTAACTTCAGCTCCAACTGTGGTGGTTCTTCAATCGAAGGCTTGATTCGATCTTTCTTTGGCAGTTCCAAACTTTCAACTGGTGGTGTTGCTTTGAATCGGAATGGTTTGTCAAGGTAGTTGATACATTCCAGGATTTCAGCATCTAGCTCGATGTCAGTCATGTTGGTGATGCAAGCTTCAAGTGTATCTGTGGGATTTGGCTCAGTATTTTGAACGATACTTTCAACAACATCAACTCTGAAGCATTCTTCTTCATTTTCATCACTCGGAAATTTCATGGCTTTGAAAACATTAAAGGTCACTTCTTGGTCCTGCACTTTCATGGTCAGTTCTCTTTTTTGCACATCAATCACAGTTTTACCTGTAGCCAAGAATGGTCTCCCCAGAATGATAGGTATTTCTTTGTCTTCTTCCATGTCAAGGATGATGAAATCTGCTGGAAGAATTAGTTTGTCTACTTTCACACAACACACATCTTCAACAACACCTCTTGGAAATGCGAGTGTTCGGTCAGCAAGTTGCAATGAAACTGAGGTAGGCATTGCTCTCCAATCTGCAGTTTCCTGTAAATTGAAAAAGGCATCAAGTTAACACTAGCACCTAAATCACATAAAGCCTTACCGATATAATGTTCTCCAATGGTGCATGGAACTGTGAAACTGCTAGGATCTTTCAACTTCTTTAAGTTTCCTCTGAATAATGGCGCTGCATTCTTCCGTTAATGCTACTGTTTTGTAGTCTCCCAATCTCCGTTTTCGTGAAAGAATATCTTTCATGAATTTGACATAACT
The DNA here is from genome assembly GCA_019454045.1 of Zanthoxylum bungeanum. Lineage (NCBI taxonomy): Eukaryota > Viridiplantae > Streptophyta > Magnoliopsida > Sapindales > Rutaceae > Zanthoxylum > Zanthoxylum bungeanum. The sequence goes on along the minus strand of SKCR01044967.1, from coordinate 27,403 downwards.
GGGCATTTCTTCCAAAGCTTCTGCAAATGGGATGTTGATGTGCAGCTTTTTGAAAACCTCCAGGAATCGAGCAAACTTCTTGTCCAATTTGTTTTTCTGAAGGCGCTGAGGAAAAGGTGGAGGTGGAATGATTCTTTCTGGTTCTTTTTCCTTTCTTCTTTTTCCTCCATCTGTTTCTTAGCTTCTTTTGGAACTTCTTCTTGTGACATCTTGATTCAACAATCTTTGTTGATTTCAATACCGCTTTTCAAAGTAATGGCTTGACATTGCTCCTTCCTCCGGTTCCTTGGATTGGGTTCTGTGTTGCTGGGAAGATTTACTGGTGGTCTGTAACTCTGAGCATTGGCCAGTTGGCCGATTTGATTCTCCAGTGCTTTGATGGAAGCTGATTGGCTCTGAAAGATGGCATCGTACTTTTTTAACTGAGCCAGGACTTCTGCTATTCCTGGTTCATTTGCCTGCTCCTGGCCTTTGTTCTGTTGCTGGAATCCAGGTGGTGGATAGTCCTGCTGTTGGCCTGAATTGTTGCTCCATGAAAAATTAGGATGATTCCTCCACCCTAGGTTGTAGGTGTTGGAATAAGGATTGTTCCCCGGTCTGTTGAAATTGTTGACAAAATTCACCGTTTCTTCAAGTTGGTTTGATTCTGGCGCTCCTCCATATGGTGAACTTGTGGATCCAGTGGTAAGAGTCTCCATGAATTTGCATATTTGATCTAGCTTGGTGTTGACTGTTGTATTGGCTCCACTTTCATAAATTCCTGCAATTCTTTGGATCATGCTCCTTTCAGTTGGCCACAAGGAATTGTTGTTGGCCATTTCTTCAATTAGGTCTCAGGCTTGATCTTCTCCTTTCGCCATTAAAGCTCCTCCAGCAGCAGCATCGATTGTGGTTCTCATTATTCCAGAAAGTCCATTATAGAATGTTTGGACTTGAAGCCATTTTGGAATCTCATGGTGTGGACATTTCCGGAGCAAATCTTTGTACCTTTCCCAAGCTTCGTAGAGGGTTTCTGAGTCTTGTTGCACAAAGGATGTGATGTCATTTCTCAGCTTTCCAGTTATGGCTGGTGGAAAGTATTTTGCAAGAAATTTGGTGGCTAAAGTGTTCCATGTTGTGATAGAACCTGATGGTAGTGAATGTAGCCAAGCTTTAGCTCTGTCCTTCAAAGAGTATGGGAAAACACGGAGTCTCATTGCTTCTTCAGCTTCTCGGTTGTAATTGAAAGTGCCACAAACTTCCAAGAAGTTGCTGATGTGGGCATTAGGATCTTCAGTTGCATTCCCCCCAAACTGAACTGACTGCTGAATCGTTTGAATGCATGTTTTGATGTCTCCTGCATTTGCTGGTAAGGGAGGAAGTACAATACAAGAAATGAGTCTGTCAATCACCGGAATGGTTCTGTCTCGAATGGGAATTGGTGGTGCAACGTTCAAAGGTTCAGGTTCCATGTTGACTAAAGCTTCTTGGCCTTCTCGCCTTTCTCTTCTCAACTGTCTGATGGTTCTTTCAATTTCCGGGTCAAGCGGTCGGAGTTCAAAGCTTCTGGTTCGTCTCATGAAGTTTCAAAGAACCTGAAACACAAGAAAACAAAAACAATAAGTAAAAAGAAAATTAGATACAAGTAAAGGTATCTAACCCCTAAACTAATAGTAAAAGATAAATAAGTCCCCGGCAACGGCGCCAAAAACTTGACCGGAGCGTAAACACACATGTATAACGCAAGCGCACGTATCGTTCAAGTAGTATAAAAATATCGATCCCACGAGTAGACCCGGCCAAGGTTCCGATTCGGAACCATAACCGAACCGGTTGGAATCGGAAGGTTCCGATTCCAACTGGTTCCGGTTCTGGTTCCGGAACCGAACTGGAATGGGACCGGTTCGGTTGGGGTTCCACCCTAACTCGAACCGGTCCGAACCGGCGGAACCGTACGTTCCGCCGATTCGGACGGTTCCAACAGGAACCCTACACCCCCAACGGCTACTAGCCGTTGGGGGGGCAGGGAGCCGTTTGCCTCCCTGCCCAATAAAAAAAAAAATTAAAAAATATATATATATTTATTATATAAAATATAAATTACTAATGTACCCCTAATAATGGTAATAAAACGGTTATATTTAGGGGCATTTTTGGTATCAAAAAAATTCTAAAATTCTATAAATAGGATTCATTTTTCATAATTTCATCACACCAAATTTTCAACTCTCTCATTTTCTATAATCTCTTATTCTCAATTTTACTTCAATACAATTCTCTTATAATCTTATATTCTTATTCTCAATCTCAATTCATTTAGTTTGTTAATTTGTTATCATTCGCATCGCAATTATTCAATTTTCTTATTTTTCTTCCTAATTTCTCAAACAAAAAATGGCAAGCTCATCTGAGAATATTATGTCAAATATGCCAACCCAAGAGAGCGGCCCTAGTGTCAGTGCACAATCACGGAGAAGAGAAGTTAAGGCTCGGTCCTCGGATATTTTCAAAATTCATTTTACTTTGGAACGCCTAGAAGATGGTTCACAATGAGCAATTTACAACTATTGTGGGGTTATCTATAAATTTTCTGGTGGATACGGCAATATGATCAAGCACATGGAGAAACATCATCCGGTTGAATTTGGCATTGATACGACGCATACTCAAATGGCCAGGTACGCATCATCTAGTAGAGGTACGGGTAGTGTAGATTTATTTAAATATTCTGATGCAAAAAATAGAGAAGAATTTGCGAAATTAACATGTATGGCACATCTTTCTTTAAGCTTCGGTGAAAAACTTCATTTTACTAATTACGTACATAATGCTTTAAACCCTGCTGTATGTAGAATGACTCGAAACACAACAAAACGTCATATTTTCAAATTATATAAAGATGGTAAAATTATTTTAAATGAAATATTTAAATAGATGAAATGTCGTATTTCTATATGTTCTGATATTTGGAGTGACCATTGGCAAACACGCTCATACATGGGTGTGACTTGTCATTGGATTGATGCATCATTTACCATGCAAAAAAGACTTATTGCATTTAGATTTTTTGATGACCCACATACTGCACATAATATTTATAGAATGATGAAGGTAATTTTTGATGAATATGGTTTAGTAGAAAAAATTTTAACAATTGGATTTGATAATGCATCTGCAAATACTACATCCATTCATGATTTAAAATCCTTATGTGAACCAAATTTAGGGGGTCGATTTTTTCATTTTCGTTGTACATGTCATGTCCTTAACATATGTGTGCAAGACGGACTAAAATTATTATCACCTATCCTTGATCCAATTAAAACGGCACTTAACTGTATTTGGTCATATTCTCAAGTTAGGAGAGAATGGAACAAGTTTTGTAAAATAAATGGTATTACACCGATTAAAATTTCAAGAGATGTTCCAACACGTTGGAATTCTACTTATTTTCTTTTATGTCAAGCATTTCAATACAAAGATGCATTATGTAGTTTTTTTTCTCAACATGTTCAAAATATCACACTTTATCCTAGTCAATGGGATATTTGTGAAAAAAAAAATTAGATATTTTAAGAGTTTTTAATGATGCTACTTTAGTTTTTAGCGGTGTTTATTATCCTACAGCACATTTATTTCTTCTTGAGAGTTTGAATATTGTTGGCACTCTCGATGAACATGTTGACAGTGACGACCCTAATGATATTGTTTTGCTCGAAGCCATTAATGCTATGAAGGTAAAATGGTTGAATTATTTTAGAGAAATTCCTTTACTTTATCTTATTGCTGCTGTTTTTGATCCTAGATTTAAATTAGAAGGTTTGAATGGTGGTTTACAAGCTTACTATGGTTATTTATGAATATTAGATGATGTTGATATTACGAGCATAATGACGAAATTAAGAAGTGATTTAATTATTTTATTTAATGATTATATTGTAAGATATAACTTAGGAACATTAGGTCAATCTAGTAGTAGCGAACCGGTAATTCAAACAAGACTTAGCGCAGGGGATCGTTGGTTATTACAACGAAATAAAAATCTAGGGATACGACAACAACTAATAACCCTGAATTAGATAATTATTTATCTACAAATTTTGAGTTTTCTAATGAAAGTTTATGCAGTAAAAATTTTAAAATCCTTGAATGGTGGAACCGGCATCAAAATATATATCATGTTTTATCTATTATTGCTAAAGAGATCTTGGCAGCACATATTTCCACCGTTGCGGTTGAGCAAGCCTTCAGCTTGGGAGGTAATATATTGGAAGCTAGGCGATCTTCATTACATCCAAGCACTCTAGAAGCAACAGTTTGTGTGGATGATTGGACTCGAGCTGATCTGAGATAACAAGAAGATGCCCCCGATGATTTTGAAGATTTGTTCGATAATGCTTCTGCAACAAGTGCAAGCGGAACCGGAGCCGAATGATCAACTGATAATGATGATTGATAATTGTAAAATTATAATTTACAAAGGGGATATGTCTAAAAGACTAAAACTTGTAATGGAACTACGTGAGCTTTGATTCATCTCACCCTTGGAGGATACGTAAGCAACTTAAATTTTTAAAAATTTAAGCTCAAGCTCTTCAATTTAATAAAAAATTTTTATTTATAAAATTCATTTCATTTATTTTATTAATTTTCAAAAAAAAAAAATCTTTGAACCGAACCGAACCGAAACCGAACCGTTCGGTTCCGGTTTGATTCGGTGTTTCGGTTCCACACTTGTGGAACCGGAAACCGGTCGGTTCGGTTCGGTTTGGAACCGGAACCGAACCGCCGGCCGGGTCTACCCACGAGGACTTAATATCTAATCTATTAATTTTATGAGGTCAAATGATTACTAGTATCTAACAGGTTGTTTGATTGATTTGAAATGGTGACGATTCTAAATTTAAAAACAAGTAAATAAAATTGTTGAAAATAGGTTTTAAGAAAATTCAATATTAAAAACTATCTAGGGTTGTGATTTCTTTTAATATCATTTTAAAGATGAAGTGGTTATCTTAAAGTTGGGTAATATATTGATTTATTAACCTGGAACACAAAATTATGTGTAAGCCTCTATCGATGGTCAGACACAAATACCCAGTTTAACCCAATTGAACCATATGTCTATGTCAACCAAATTATCTGGATTCATTAAGTTTAAGTTCCAATTATGGCTACCCCCGCCCGACAGGTATATTCCTATCTTGTAAGGAAATCTATTAAATGGTTATATATCCTCAAGGAAGATCGTGGGCTATTGAGTCTAAGGTTGAAACCTAAAATCCTTATGTCTAGTTCATTTTAGATTTACCAGATCAATTTTATTAATGGCCAGTTAATGAAAAAACATTAAGATTAAGACTCAATAAATAAATCTTTATATTACCCAAGCTATAATCTAACCCCTTATAAAACGGTGATATTAAAAGTCATCACAACCCCAGATAACTAATTTAGTTACAACATATAACTAGGGCTGGTAAAAACTTGAAAATAAAAGACATGAAGTAAAAATGCGGTAAAGTAAATACTGAAAAGTAAATTACAATAAAATAAAATGCTAAGGTAAAAGGAATTACTTTTACTACTACTAATTTAGATATCTCCCATAAAATAATATATAAACTTGTGATAATATTACCAACCGACCAATCTGGCGGTATCCTGATTAAGACAAATTAAGTCCAACCTGCCATTAAGGCGGTAATATTTGTCCATAAACCAGCCATAAAGGCGGAACCAAAATTAAATTACCAACCGACCAATCTGGCGGTATCCTTGATTAGTCAGGTTTAAACCAGATTAAAATTAAATTACCAACCGACCAATATAGCGGTATCCTTTTTAAGTCAATATTTTAAATAGTGAATATATTATTTTTAAGGAGATTAATCTAAATAGCAATAGTAAAAGAATTACCTTTCACCCTAGCTGGGGAAGTTACCTCCTCATGGTGAATAGTAAAAACTGTAAAAAGTAAAGAAAGTAAATTACTATTATTACAAAAAGTAATTAAAATTATTACAAAACTAAAAACTAAAAAATTAAAAGAAACTTAGAGAGGGAAGAACTCCTTATTTACATCAAAGAAATGTGAGAGAATGATACACCTAAAACTGAAATTTGAAGCTCTATTTATAGGCCTCGGTGGGGTTCCAACGTCGCGACGCCAGGGGCTTTGGCGTCGCTACGCCAGCTTTTGTCGACGTGGCACGCTCTGGTTCATCGGTTTGCAGATTCTGGATAAGCTGATAAGGTGACACGTGGCGAGGTGGTTGGGCTTCAATTATTGTGACATGTGGCGGCTTCTTATTGGTCGATGAGATTCTTATCCGCCACGTGTCAAATAAGGATTAGATACTCAATGATTGATGCTGATGTGGCATTGACATGGCGGTGACGTGGTGACACGTGGGAAAAAGACTGTCGGCACTGTAGGATTGCGACACGTGGCACTTCATGATTGGCTGATGATGATGTGGCGTGAGGTGGAAGTTTGACATGGTCAACCTGGTGATGTGGCTGATGATGTGGCAATGACATGGAGTGACACGTGGCACACATGGCGATGATGACTGTCGGCACCGTAGGATGTTGATACGTGGCACGGCGTATTTTAACAGATCGGCTGTGATGGTGACACGTGTCACAGCGCACGTTAGCAAAGTCAAACTTTTCTCAGATTCTGATTTGTGGACCCGGCGCACGTTAGCACTATTCGGCGCACGTTAGGCGTCGCGACGCTGAAGGTCTTGGCGTCGCGACACGGTAAATTACCAAAATGCCCTTTTCTTCCAATTTTCACTGTTTTGGCCCAAATCACCTCCAGAATATCCTGAAACTTTATTTATCTACAAAATAACACAAAACACATCAAAATATTCACAAAACTCAAGAAACTATACAAAATATTAGGTTAAATGAGTGGGAAATAGTGATAATTTACTACTCATCAATTACCCAAGACACAAAATAACTTCTTATAAACCGGTGATATTGGAATTCATCACAACCCCAGATTATGTATTTAGTAACAACACATACCTAGGATTACTAAAAACTTAAATAAACAAAACATCATAAAAATAACTTGAAGATAAATAAAAGTAAAATTACAATAATGAAAGAAAATGATGGGGGTTAGAGGATCCACTTTTAATATTTCAAAATTAGAAATCTCCCTTATTGTCAATGTTTACCGATTAATTAATTATATTTAACCAGACCATAAATGCGAAAATTTCATTTGTCTCAATTAAGTCCAACCGACGATATAGGCGGTAACAAGGTTATTACCTAAACCGACCATATAGGCAGAAAACTACATCTGGAATGTAAAACCGACCATATAGGCGGTAAATAAGGTTGTCACCTAAACCGGTCATATAGGCAGTAACTAATTAATCCAAATTTTAATTAAAATAAGGAAGATTAATCTAATTTATTATATTAAAAGTCTCACTTTTCACCCCAGCAGAATGAGATTACCTGCTCATGTTGTAAATGAAAACACACCAATTTTATTAATTAAATAAAAATAAAATACAATAAAACTTAAATAAATATATAAGACATTTTTCCTTAGGTTTTCAAGGAGAAATTCCTCCAAAGAAAGCATGCAAAATTTACAAAGTTTAGCTTGGTATTTATAGGCAAATCTAAAGGCTTCCACCATTTCTCCACCAATTGCTCCACCAAACATGGCACCAAACATGGCATCAAACATGGCACCAAATCCTCCACCAAACATGCAAGCATGTTTGGTGGAAGTTTGACAATTTATTTTTTTATTTTATTATTATTATTTTGTTTTGAAAATGACTTTAATAATTACACATAACACACTTACGGATATTTTATCAATTTCGATCATGGAAAATTCAGAATTGGAAATTATTATGAACTTCAAAGTTGTAGATATTTGAGTCTTCTTTAATCTGAAACTTGAATCACCTCAATCTGATATTTGAGTAAAATGTTATGGCCAAAATATGACAATTGCGCAAAATTGGAATTTCCGAAATTGTACTTCGTTAGAACGCCATTTCAAGTTTCCAATCTCCAAAATCAAAATGTCAAGTCCAGTTTTTACCCTTATTTTTTCCACATTTTGTCCTGAATGATTCCATTAAGTCCCGATTTTATTTTATCTGCAAATAAACTAAAACACATCAAAACGTTCATAAAACTCGAGAAAATATACAAAATATTAAGTAAAATGGGCGGTAAATATTGATATATATTTCGCTCATCACACCCCCAACCTAAAATTTTACTAGTTCTCGAGCAAAATAATAAAATAAAATGCAATAAACAATTAAAATTAAACTAAGCTATTTTCGTAGGGATCAAGGTTGCATTTAATGTATGCAATAAGCCTTTAAACCCCTAGATGTCCCTAGTGGACGAGTTGTAGTCTCGTGAGGGCTTACAGTGACGATACCCACAAACGTCAATCTAATGCACACAAAAACACAAAAAAGACAAGAGAAAATAGAATAAACAAGTTAGTGACTAAACAAGTGAAACGTCTTATCCAAGTTAATATGAAATGTCTTATCCAAGTTAATAGTTGTTTTCTTTCTTTCTAAATTACCAAATAAGTAAATTCTCTGATTATTTTTACCATTCTTCATATACACAATCAACAAGGTATTAATTAAATCATTGTGCCCACAATATTCATAAGTGTAGTTGAAAAGAGAGTAATATTGTGTCCTAAAGTTATATCAGAATTCACACTTTTTTTTTGCAATGGATTTTTTTTTATTTATAATATTTTCAATCCATGTAGCGAGCTTTGGGTCAGTGACTCTCAAGCTAGTTGGCTTTAGGGCACTGGTGTTAAGACACCCTTACAGACTTAATTTCTCGGATTTCATATATCTTTTTTTTACAACATCTTCAATTCATGTAGCGAGCTTTAGGCCAGTGACTCCCAAGCCAGTTGACTTTAGGGCACTAGGTGTTAAGACAACCTTACAGACTTAATTACTCGGATTTCATATATCTTTTTTTACAACATCTTCAATTCATGTAGTGGGCTTTGGGACAGTGACTCCCAAGCCAGTTGGCTTTATGGCACTTGGTGTTAAAACACCTCTACAGACTTAATTACTCGGATCTTATATGTATTTTTTCTTTATTTTTTATTTTTTAGATACTTCCTCCAATTAAACTAGAGCACTGAATATTACAAACTTTTCACTTACAACTCATGGTCGTATGTTACCATGCATGTTGATAATACCTGTCAACTGAGCATATGAAGATCCAATTTAGTCAGTATTATTGAGAATTCACAAATTAAATAATTCAAAAGGAAATAAACAAAAATTAATTTGTTACGAAATAGGTTGAGATACGTCTCAGAAGTGAAAATTCATTACACGGTTATCTCACACCAATTTCACCTGATTAATCAAGTTAAAAACACAAAAACACAAAAACAATATATGTATATATATATATATATTAATCTTTTTTGAATTTTTGAAAATTTTTGACTAAAAATTGAAAAATAAAAACAAGATACAAGTTAACTATTCCCCTCCCCCAAACCTAAATGAGACATTGTCCCCAATGTCTTAAAAAGTAGAAGAAGAGTTTAGAAATAGTACCTGGTTAGCTGAAATTTTACATCTAAAAAGAAAATTAAAGGTTAAGATCCAGATTTATCTGACGCTTCTTACCACGATCATTATCAGACCAATTTATCTTGGAAATGATAGGGTCAGCTTGTGGTTCAAATGCTAAAATTTGGTCAATTAAATCATTGGCAGTTCTGACAGTGAAGATGATTTCTTTTACAAGTTTTGATACGAACCCATTTCTCTGGGCATCATCAAGAAACACACAAAGAAAATCATAAAATCCATCAGCGTTAAACAGTCCAATTGGTTTCTGGTGTATGTTCAGGTTCGCCCAAGATAGCACTGTAAAAATTTCCTCTATTGTGCCCAAGCCACCTGGCAAAGCAATAAAATCATTAGCACAGTTAATCATTTCCACAAGTCGTTTAGACATACCTGGCACGATAAGTTCCTCTCTGTTTGATGGTCCTATCAAATTCGCCTCTGCCAAGGGTTTTGGGATGATTCTCAAAACTTGACTACCTTCTTCCTGTACGGCCCTTGAAACGTACCTCATTAGTCCAAGATTGCCACCATCATATACTAGATGCATATTCATTTCAGCTATAACTCGACCCAATTCTTGTGTTGCAGCTACGAATTCTAGTTTAGAACCAGCACTAGTACCGCAAAACACACAAATGTTTACAACTCGTCTTCTTGAAGTTGCTTCCATTTTTTTATGTATTTTTTTCCTCAGTCTGGATGCCTTCAAGAGTGCAATGATGAGTTGAATTTATAGAACCTGAAAAAAGGGTGAGTAATAATAGTACTAGTACCTGCCAAATGACAATTATAAGCTAGACAATAAAATATATCGTGAAAGTCAAAAGTATGGATCTTGTCGGAGAAAATAAAAGAAAATAAAAAAATAAATCACAATTATTAGATAAATACAAAGAGATAATAATATTTACAAGAAGTAACGACTTGAATGACGTCTATGCGTCAGGGACAAGCTTCCTATCCAATTTTCTTATAAATTGGCAACAGAGTCTTTTAGAGTCAGATTCCCGAGACTTAACTGTTGTCTTTCTTTTTGAAATTGTACATGTAACATGTGAATTGCGTGATGCACATATCCACTAGATGCGTCTCAAGAGTCAATGATATGTCATCCAAAGACTCCTTACTCAAGTCATCCCTAATGAATTTAATTTTATCTTCATGGTTATCAGACACCATTCCTAAAGAACGACAACGAGTATTACATGTCATGCGTGCACATTTGTAGCAAACACCTAGTCTTTTAGATCTTCTTTTCTTAGCATAGGTGTTTCTTCCTAAACCAGACAGATATGAAATAAAAGAGTCATATGACTCACCTGCCAATCGGACATGTGCTTCAATAATCCAACGAATGTCATTAGGAATACCTTTGATCATCAGAAATCTCATTTGTTCCAAGCGAGCTTTGTAGACTTTCATTAGAGAGTTTTGATAGAGAGAAGGAAATTGCTTGTGAAGGTTTGTGAGAACGTCTTCCATCCTAAAATGTGACTTTACCTATAAAAATTAAACACACAAAAAAATAAAACACACCAAATCTGAATATATACACAATTTGCATAGGTTGTCTCTCTGTTAGCGCTAAGTTTAACGTCGTCAGCTAGACAGGACTGCCCGAATGTTAGGCTGGATCTGAAAGTGTGACACTTTCTTTTTATCGCTCCAATGATTCTCCCGTAGTGCTTGACACGTTTACTTTTAACCTTAAATGTTTCATTAGAATTTGGATCAAGTAAAACAACGGTTCTATCTGGTAAAACTTGAGTGATTAAGAATAGACTTAACCACCGTGATTTTAACCTTCCAGGGAAAAATTTCAACCTTGATTTGTTAAACAATACCCACTGCCCCGGTTTCAGTTGTATGCACACTAACTTCTCATCATGTCTCTTCTTGGCCTTTTATTTGTACAGTTTTGCATTCTCGAAATGTTGTATGTGGAATTCCTCTAATTCATTGAGTTGGTGGAGTATTTTCTCTTCAGTTGCTTGTAGTTCAAGATTTAACTTGTTCAGTGTGCAGTACGCTTTATCTTCAGGCAGTTGACATACTTTAATTTTGTCGGTGAACTTTACTTTTCATTTGGGTTCTGGATGGTACTATCTATCATATCAAGTCTGAAACATTCCTCCTTTTTTTTCATCATTCGGGAATTCCATGGCTTTGAAAACATTGAATTTTACTTCTTGGTCGTATACCCTCATGGTTAGTTCACCTTTTTGTACATCAATAATGGTTCGACCGGTAGCCAATAATGGTCTCCTGAGGATGATAGGCACATATTTGTCTTCCTTCATGTCAAGGATAATAAGTCTGTTGGGAGAATGAGTTTGTCGAATTTGACCAGCACATCTTCAACTACACCTCTCGGAAATATGAGCGATTTATCAGCAAGTTGCAGAGAGACTGAGGTGGGCATTGCTTCTCCAATTTACAGTTTCCTGTAAATGGAAAAAGGCATCAAGTTAACACTATCACCTAAATCACATATAGCCTTACCGAATTTATGTTCTCTTATGATGCAAAGGATGGTGAAACTGCCAGGATCTTTCAACTTTGGGGGAAGCTTCCTCTAAATTATGGCGCTGCATTCTTTTGTCAATGTTACTATCTCGTAGTCTCCCAATCTCTGCTTTCGTGAAAGAATGTCTTTCATGAATTTGACATAGCTGGGCATTTGTTCCAATGCTTCTGCAAATGGAATGTTGATATGCAGCTTTTTGAAGATCTTCGGGAATCGAGCAAATTGTTTATCCAGTTTGTTTTTCTGGAGACGCTGTGGAAAATGATTGACATAATTCACCATTTCATCATGTTAGTTTGTCTGTGGTGCTCCTCCATATGGTGAACTTATGGCTTCGACATTACCCTACATGCTAATAGTTTCTATGAATTTGCATATCAGATCCAGCTTGGCATTCATTGATGTGTTGGCTCCAACTTCATAAATTCCTGCGATTCGTTGGATCATGCTCCTTTCTGTTGACCACAAATAATTTTTTTTGGTCATTTCTTCGATTAGGTCCCAGGCTCGATCCTCTCCTTTTGCCATTAAAGCTCCTCCAGCAGCAGCATCAATTGTGGTTCTCATCAGTCCAAAAAGTCCATTGTATAAGATTTGGACTTGTAGCTACTTTGAAATCTCATGGTGAGGACATTTCCGGAGCAATTCCTTATATCTTTATCAAGCTTCGCAGAGGGATTCTGAGTCATGTTGCACAAAGGATGTGATGTCATTCCTCAGCTTTGCAGTTCTGGCTGATGGAAAGAACTTTGCAAGGAATTTGGTGGCTAGAGTGTTCCAAGTTGTGATGGAACTTGCTGGTAGTGAATGTAGCCAAGCCTTAGCTCTATCTTTCAAGGAATATGGAAAAATATGCAGTCTTATTGCTTCTTTAGATGCACGGTTGTAATTGAAAATGCTGCAAACTTCTAGGAAGTTGCTGATATGGGCATTAGGATCTTCAGTTGTATTCCCCCCAAATTGAAATGGCTGTTGTATCATATGGATGCATGTTTTGATGTCACACATATTTGCTGGTAAGGGAGGAAGTACAATACATGAAACGAAGCCGTCAACCACCGGAATAGTTCTGTCTCGAATGGGAATCGGTGGTACAACCTCCAAAAGTTCAGGTTCCATGTTGATCAGTGTTTCTTGGCCTTCTCGCCTTTCCCTTCTCAACTGTCTGATTGTTCTTTCAATTTCAGGGTCAAACGGATGGATTTCAAAGCTTCTCGTTCTTCTCATGTAGTATCTAAGAACCTGAAACACAAGAAAAAAAATAATAAGTAAAAATAAATTAGACACAAGTAAAGGTATCTAACCCCAAAAATAATAGTAAAAGATAAATAAGTCTCCGGCAATGGCGCCAAAAACTTGATCGGTGAAATCACTCATGTTACGCAAGCTCACGTATCGCTCAAGTAGTATAAAATGTATCGATCCCACGAGGACTTAATACCTTAGCGATCAATTTATGAAGTTAAATGTTTACAAGTACCTAATAGATTGGTTTGTTGATTGGATGGTGATTTTAAACTTAAAGACAATTAATTAAAACAGTGCGAAAGTGAAATAAAGGTAAAATCAATATTATAAAACTATCTAACGTTGTGAATCCTTCCAATATCTTTTAAAAATGAAGTGGTTATCTCATGTTTATGCAATATATCGGTTTATTAACCTGGAACATGACAATATGCAAAAGCCTATGTCGATGGTCAGATGCAAACACCAAAATAACTCAATTAATCATATGTCTACGTCAACCAAGTTACCTGAATTCATTAAGATTAAGTTCCAATTGTGGCTACCCCTACCCGACAGGTATATATCTATCCTTAAAGGAAATCTATTCAGGGGTATTTAATCCTTAAGGGAGATCATTGACTATTAGTCTAAAGCTGAAACCTAAATTCTTTCGTTAAGTTTATTTTAAGTTTACCAGATCAATTTTATTAATGGCCAGTTAACAAGAAGCATTAGCTTAAGTCTTAATAAATAAACCTTTATATTACCCAAGACACAAAATAACCCCTTATAAACTGGTGATATTGGAATTCATCACAACCCCAGATTATATATTTAGTAACAACACATACCTAGGATTACTAAATACTTAAATAAACAAAACATCATAAAAATAACTTGAAGATAAATAAAAGTAAAATTACAATAATGAAAGAAAATGTTGGGGTTAGAGGATCCACTTTTAATATTTCAAAATTACAAATCTCTCTTATTATCAATGTTTACCGATTAATTAATTATATTTAACCATACCATAAAGGCGAAAATTCCATTTGTCTCGATTAAGTCCAACCGACCATATAGGCAGTAACAAGGTTATTACCTAAACCGACCATATAGGCAGAAACTACGTATGGAATGTAAAACCGACCATATATGCGGTAAATAAGGTTGTCACCTAAACCGGTCATATAGGCGGTAACTAATTAATCCAAATTTTAATTAAAATAGGAGAGATTAATCTAATTTATTATATTAAAAGTCTCACATTTTCACCCCAGCAGAATGAGATTACCTGCTCATGATGTAAATGAAAACACACCAAATTTTAATTATTAAATAAAAATAAAATATAATAAACTTAAATAAATATACAAGAAATTTTCCCTTAGGTTTTAATGGAGAAATTCCTCCAAAGAAAGCATGCAAAATTTACAAAGTTTAGCTTGGTATTTATAGGCAAATCTAAAGGCTTCCACCAATTTCTCCACCAATTGCTCCACCAAACATGGCACCAAACATGTCATCAAACATGTCACCAAATCCTCCACCAAACATGCAAGCATGTTTTGTGGAAGTTTGACAATTTTCATTTTTTATTTTTTTATTATTATTTTGTTTTGAAAATGACTTTAATAATTACACATAACACACTTCTGGATATTTTATCGATTTCTGTCATGGAAACTTTAGAATTTGAAATTATTATGAACTTCAAAGTTGTAGATCTTTGAGTCTTCTTTAATTTGGAACTTGAATCACCTCAATCCGATATCGGAGTAAAAAGTTATGGCCAAAATACGACAATTACGCAAAATTAGAATTTCTGAAATTGTATTTCGTTAGAACGCCATTTCAAGTTTCCAATCTCCAAAATCAAAATGTCAAGTCCAGTTTTTACCCTTATTTGTTCCACATTTCATCCTGATTGATTCCATTAAGTCCCAATTTTATTTTATCTGCAAAATAAACTAAAACACATCAAAACGTTTATAAAACTCGAGAATTTATACAAAATATTAAGTAAAATGGGCGGTAAATATTGATATATTGTCCGCTCATCCGAATCTTACAAGAAACGCACTCCATGAATTCAAACCCAGGACCTGAAGGTCAGACCCTGATCCCTACATCACCAAGCCACGCCTCTTGGGAATGGATTGTAACTTCACATAAACACGCAAACAATGGGTTCAAACATAATTCCTTCAATTGGGTAGTTGTTATGAATTATTAACCTAAAACACTAAACTATCAACAAACCTTTTTCGATGGTTAGGTAAAAACATTCAGATTAAGCCAATTAACTATATGTTTTGTGTTAATTAATTCAAACCAAATTCATTAAGGTCAGGTTCTAATACAGGCTATGTATGATATGCATGTATATATCTAGCAAGTAGGGAAATCTATTCAAAAGAATTAGATCAGGTGCTATTATTTTCATGGCTAACCCAGATTTCCTCTGTCAAGTTCCTAAAGATTTACCACACTATTCTATTGTTGGCCAAACAGTAAAACATGCGTTAAAAACACAGAGAATAATAATAATTCAATAACAAACTCAACAGACTAAAAAGATACAACTTAATTAAATATAGTACTTAAGATCCATTTAAACCCTAGATTAATGATTTAGCTTCTCATGATATTCAATAAAAATAAGTTAATCATTGATATAAGACAGTGACACACTCACAAAGTGGTTCTTTAATCTCAAGTATAAGAGTGTCAAAGTAATAAAATTACCTAGTAAGTCTAGGGTCGATCCACGGGGAATATATTTAATAAGATAAAATAATAATTCGAGTAAAAATAAAAAGAGTGAATTGTTTGAAGTGATTGAAAATTTTAAATTAGACTGCAAAGATAAATAAAATACCGGGACTAGGGGATTCACATTTAATACTTCAAATTTAGAAATCTTACTTTTTATAATATATAAATTATCATTATTACCTTTTTAATTTATTTCAGAAATTAATTTTGTCAAAACAATAAAACTAGTCATAAATGCGGTGATAACATTTATCAATAACAAGTCTAGTCAGGTATTCAATTATACAAATTAAATAAAACCAGTCATATAGGCGGTAACAAAGTTTTTCAATAATTAATCCATATTTAAATTAAATATTAGTCTTTAGATTACAATTCATATATTATAATAAAAATAAGATTTATCTATATTTTCATATTAAAAGTTTCACTCTTTTACCTCATCATGATGAAATTAGTTACTCATGATTTGAATAAAAACACATATATTACTGAAAGAAAAAGAAATTACAACAAAGCTTGGAAAATAAAACACATAAGAACTAAAACCTTCACAAATTCTCAGAGAGAATTTTACGGAGGAAGTTGAAGAAGCTAAGGTCCTCGGCACCTCAAATGGCAAGACATATCACTATTTTTTTGTCCTTGCATGTTTTGTCAACCATGCAAATTTCATTGCATGCTCTGGATAATTTGTTATTATTATTTTTTATTTTTTGTGTTTTTGTCTTTTCTTGTTTGTTTTTGTCTTTAATAATTACATATAACACATTTTGGATTTTTTATCAATTTCGGCCTTAAAAATTTCAGAACTAAAAAATCTTGCTAACATCAAATTGTAAATATTTGAGTCTTCTTTCCTCTGAAACTGGAATTGCCTTAATCTGATATCGGAGTAAAAAAATTATGACCAAAATATGAAAATTGCGCAAAACTGGATTTTCCAAAGTTGTACACTGTTAGAATGCCCTTTTAAGTTTTTTGGTCTTTAAAATCCAAATGTCACGTCCATTTTTCTAGTTATGCATCCAAAGTATTATTTCACCTACAGAAGAAATAAATATCACAATAAAATATATAAAACATAAATTTAATTATTATTTTATAAATGTGTTAAATTAAGGAGATTAATGAAATTATAAATGTAAAATGATTAGTTTCTCTTTTATTAATTGTACACTTTTTAATGTTTCACAAGAACTCATAAAAATAAATTAGAGAGAAATGAGAAGAAAGAACTATCGTTCGCAATCTTCAATCTCCAACGCTAGTTGAGAACTCGGTTCTTGTCTTACTCTATGTGTTCTTTAATGCTCTAAGGCTATAAAATTATGTTATGAGGCTTCTTTTATGTTTTAGGATGAGTTTGTACTTATATAGGAGGTCTGAAAGATCTTTCTTTAATAAAAATATAGCTCTGAACGAATCTCGAAAAGTCATTCGGGTTTGCGACGCGCTGAACGCGCGTCGCACCGCTCAGCTCCATCATTGGCGCATCGCAACGTGCCATATTTGTGCCCTCAACCAAAAAATTTAACATGTCGAGTCGCACTAACGACTCTGGAATTCGGCTCAATAGTGCTCCGATTTTATCAATTTATCACTCGTTGAGTTCTATTGAGTTTTGATATGATTTTAACTGTAAAATAATTCCAAAACATATCAAAGTGCTCATGAAACTCGAGATAACATATAAAACACTAAGATAAAGGGGAGTTAAATATATGTTTATTAACCGCTCATCATTTATCTAACTAGAACATGAAACTGTAAGCTCACAAATAGTGGGAGGAGCCTAAGGCTTTGTGCCTTAATTACATTGGCCATAAGTTGACTCCATTTATTTACCCTTAATGTCATCGTATCTTATCATATAGTTGATAAAATTTTCGCATGTGTCAATCTCTTCTCCAATGTTTTAATCACGTTCTTGAAGTAAATTTGCAATCAAGGTTTTACACAATGTTGATATGAATTTATTGATGGTGATTTTTGGGCCCAAGTATGGCCAAGAGCTCGGGAAGGGTAATAAGAAAATTTCACATTCAGAACATTATAGCCTGAGGATATTGCTAGATACTTGATCCGGCAGGGTGGTCGGGCTCGGTCTCCAATATTCTACCGACCTGAGGAATAAGGCAATATTGGGACCAGATACCGAGGACATTGGGTCCGACCCGGCTACTGGAGCTCGGCAGAGCGGGATAAGATTTACCCCAGTTGCCCAACCAGATGAATGAGCTCGGGACAGCGTTGGTCAGGTATGGCACGGGAATCTGTCCTCTCCATAAAGTTCAGATATGGCAAGGGTAACTTGATGACTCTCCTCTGACACACGCCACCAAGTGACGATGGAGTACAGACTGCATCATATTGTCGCATGTGGCAGTACAGTACCAAAAACGGAGTGATGATTAATGAAATGTCAGATGGCAGATTTCACTTTCGGCAGTGAGTGGCAGATTACTTTCGGCAGAGATAGGCTCACGTAGCTGACGTCGCGAGGAGGGTGGAACAGTGTAATTTTCCTTAGTATATAAAGAAGTTGAGAACATTTTTGTAATGGTTAGCTATTTTATTTCCAAGCACTACTTGTAAGAAACATGGAGAAAATACTAGCTCGGCACAACCCGACCACCTATAAAAAGAAGTCGGCCAAGCCCGACCACGTTATAAAAATCTTTTTTTTTCCTTGTGCCCGTGGACGTAGGTTGGATCCATTCCACCGAACCACGTTATATCCTCTGTTTTCGTCTGTGTGTTTGCTTTTTTCTGCTAAGTTTGCTTTTAGTTCCCAACAAACTAAACAAATTCACAATTTGAGAAAGATTGTTCAAGGAGCGAGTTTCTGGATTTACCCCTGAAACGAAAATCAGCCATCAACGGAATTTTATGCTAAATTTTTAAAAATACTATTATTGATACTTAATGAATAATAATTTATATGTTGCTAAATTTTAATTATCAAATACTGTAAATATAATATAGCAAAAAATTATTAAAAAAAAAAATCAGTTTCAGCTGATTCTTGTTCATTCAAATTTGAAATGTGAAACAAAATTCCCGAAGGGGGTGCCCAACAGCTCTTGGACATTGGGTTTAGGTACTGGGCCAATTGGGCATGCAATGATCCAATCAAATCGGATAAATTATAGGCTTTAGAGAGAATGGATGAAAAATAATAAAGATGATGAATTAAACAATTTTGATGTTAATATAACCGTAATTGGTTTTATAGATTTAATCAATAAATTAATTTTAAGAGTAAAATTAGATGAAAGAGATGATGTTATAAAATAAATAAAAATTATTAAATCTTAGGACAATTAAAAATTACGACTTACAATACTTTAATTGTTTCCTGATTAAATTTCTCTCTTCTATGTTTGTTCATGATTCGTAAAATTATATACTGTATTAACCACCGGCTGTCCCAGGCTAATACAAGAAGTGCACCCCTTGGAATTCGAACCCAGAACCTCAAGGTGAGATCCTGCACCCTACACCACCAAGTCAGCGACAATGTTTTGTTTTTTTTTTTTTTTTTTTTTTTTTTTTTTTTTTTTTTTTTGAAATCGTTGGAAACCCCGCCACAAACCACCCATTCTGGGCCGCGGCGCGGGTAAAAACCCGGCTTTGCCCCAGGCTCTTACAAGAAGTTGCACCCCCTGGATTCGAACCCAGAACCTCAAGGTGAGATTCTGGACCCTTCACCACCAAGCCACACCCCTTGGGGGCCGGTTTTTACTTTCTAAAGCCTAATGGCCACTTCTTTATAATTTCTTTTTTCTAGTTTATTCACTTGAATGTAAATCAATATATACAATAAATTTATGTTACGTTTATGATATTTTGAAATTGATTAGTGGATGGTGGTGATTGCAACACGTGCAACTTTCTTTCTAACAACAACCTGTGAAAATAATTTCACAATCATTTCCTTACAGAAGAGAGTGGAACTTCGCAGATAATTCCCGGTGGATCTCGCGCTTAGCTCAGATAAGGTGTGAATTTTATATATTTTTTTAATTTTTTTATAATAATTACATCTAAATTTTTAATTAATAGCTATAAATCACGATTTATTAAAAAAAAAATCACTATGAAATATGTCATTTACTTGAGAGATTTGACAAAAACATCTCTTACCTTACAAAATAAGTTACATTTCTCTCAAATTTTTTTCTTTCCTTTTATATTTCAAGATCTTCCATCTTATCATTTATTTGTCGCCATATATGATTACAAAAATTATTATATTCAAATACAAGAAATGCCACTATTTTCTTTTTTAAAATCAGTCCGGTGGTTTTCATTTTTTATTATACAATAGGGGAAAAAAATTAAAGTTGAAATAAACCATAATCAATTTTTAATTTTAAATTTTGTTAATAGACTTGTTAAAATCCAATGAAATATTGATATAACAATTCTTTTTTTTTTAGATTGAATTAAAACAATATATTGATCTAAAAAAATCCATGGATTATTAAAAAAAATTAACAAAATCATTTAAAACCTTAATTGAATAAATCATTCTAATCAATTTCAAAGTTTTCAAACATTTGCATGCATTCCCGCTTTACACGTCTCCGCATTTACTGGATGAATCCTTGAAGAAAATCCTACGTGTAAATTTGCTCCAGTGTCATTACATTCTCGAGAAAGATAACGAGTTTTCATATATCCACCAGAAAATTCTCCATCTTCATGAAACATCATGAACTAACACTGAATTCTAATAATACCCTTTTCGGTTTCCTATAATTGCACAAGAGTTCATTTTCCTAGAGTCCAAACAAGTAGTCTGACAAAACCCTAATCAAGAAAAATAAAAATGTCTCTGATTCCAAGCAACTTCTTTGGCCAAAGAACCAACATTTTCGATCCATTGTCACTAGACATATGGGATCCATTTCAAGACCTCCCATTCTCCAACCTCACACTCTCAGTACCTCGCTCTGACATTTCAACTGAAACGGCAGCGTTTGCCAACACTCGCATAGACTGGAGGGAGACCCCGAAGGCCACATCTTCAAGGCTGATCTTCCAGGGCTGAGGCAAGATGAAGTGAATGTGGAGATTGAAGAAGGTAACGTTTGCGAATAAGTGGTGAGAGAAAGAAAGAAATAGAAGAGAAGACGGACACGTGGCACCGCCTTGAGAGGTCTAGTGGTCAGTTCTTGAGGAGTTCAGGCTGCCGGAAAATGCAAGGACTGATCAGGTCAAAGCCAGCATGGAGAGTGGGGTCTTGACTGTCACCGTGCCTAAACTGGTTGTGGACAAACCTGATTTTAAGGCCATTGAAATCTCTGGCTAATTACTTCATTAGGGTTCCTTAATTCATGCTATCATATAAAAAATAATAATTATTATTAGTATTATTATTATATGTATGCAATAAGAGAGTAGCATCATTAAGAATGTTTTGAGTGAAAATTCTATAATGATAGATATGAGTGTGTACCAATGTACAAGTGGCCAATGTTATATGTAAACTTGTTTTAATAAATAAAAGTTTAGTTTTTTCCTCCTTTTTATTTTATTTTTTCCTCTCTTTACATAAGTGGGCCAAAATAATCATAATTATCCCATTGCCATGTAATTGTTATTATAAAATAATGAAAGAATAATATAATAACAACACATTAGTGTTAAAATTAAACTCCACCAAATGAAATAATGTTTGGTAAGTTAAAATATAATTGCAGTGAGACCCAGTGAAATATAGAGTCAATATTATTATTATTATTATTATATAACTCGGAATCATGAAGCCAACAATGAATGATTTCAACAACCAGCACGCGATGCACAGTCATTATATTATGGGTAGCATAAGAGTGAGTGTACAAGGACTTGTTGATTTGTTCACTCAATGGATTTTTACTATTGATTGGGTAACCTCCATGGATGGATTGGTGTTAATCAAGACATAAATTCATTTAAAATCCCAATAAAATAAAAGACTACTGATCGATGCCTATAAAAATTTATGGAATTGTACGCATCAACTAGTTTAGCCAATAGTTGGAATCGGTAATCGGTTGTAAGTTTAGTCCAGATAAATATAAAAATCGGGACTATAAAAAATCGGTAAAAATCGATAAATTGGACTAATTGGATCACCATTTCTTAACCAAAAATTAAAATATAATTTTTGTAATTTTTAATTACTTATAATTATTTATGATGTCATTCGATTTATCATTTCAATCGAAATAATTCAATTGATTAAATCAATGACTCATTAAACCTTTTAAGTTACTGATTCAATTTTTAAATCACTGATTAAATGAGTGTTAAACTCTAAAATTTCGTTATAGTCGGCTTTGGGCACAAATGAGTGTCTTGTCCCCCATTTTTTTAGCCTCTAAACTCTAAAGGCCCTAAATCTTTTTTTATATATAATATTATTATATGACCAAAAATCTCAAATTATAAAATGATTTTAGACCATGGGATTTTAAAACCGGCCCGTCTATTTTATGTACACATTGAGCATATATTTCCGTGCACGCTTGTTTCTCCTCGCTCGTCAATAAATTTTCAATTATCTGTCTAATTGATTACTATTGGGTAATTATAAATTGATCCAAACCATTATAATAAACTTAATTATATTGGGACGGTCGGAGATTTTATTTGTCCCGCTTAAATTCGGAATTGGTGGTTTGACGGCGGGGTTTTCAACCATTCCAAAAATAAATAAATAAAATTAAAAAAAAAAAAAACTTAATTGTATTGTTATCTATTATGGATTATCAATGAAATCACTGCTGTTTTTAAAAAATCAAGAAAAAAAAAACGACAACAATAATGTCAAGAGTGTTTTTTTTTTTTGACCACATTCGTTTTCTAGTAAGCTAATGACATTTATACTTGCAATAGTTTATATGAATGTGTGTTTTGTAAGCAAGCAACTGAATAATTTTAGATGTCTTAATCAAAATTACCAGTAAATTAAGTTTCGACTTCGTCATAAGTTAAGCAAATTCTCGTGCAATGAATAGAAGATTAATTATTATTCCACATAATTGACGGCTGGATATGGGCCTCAAATCAAGATGAATTTAGCCCAAAGCAAATGTGAAAAGATTCTATAAATGAGGTCACATCTGTTCTGTATTAAAATATAAAGCCAATTTGCTATTTCAAAAATTAAGTGATTGATTAATTTCTTAATAAGCCAAAAACGAAGGTCTCTATCTTCGTGCATGGAATCAGTTGAAGCAATTGATTAACTACTTCATACCCACTCTTGCCTCCCTATTTGACTTATTTATCAAGTGATTTCATACTAATCATCATCTACTTATCTCACAAGTTAAGAGTGGAAAAGTTAAATAAATGGTCTCATGTATATGAGAAGACGTGTGCAAATATCGTATAAATTATACAGTATGGTATTAAAAAAAATTTAGCAAATATGTTTATCATAATTACATGATAAAAAGACGGTGATATTTAGGATCCATTTGGTATTATGGAATTGAGACATGTGTAGTTTAAACGATAATAAATTATTGATTAATTCATGACATATCCGATTTTGCATATAAACCGTCAATTTAGTTGGTCGCATTGATTTTTAAATTTTCAAAATCGTCTCATTTGAAAAAACATATTTTCTTCTTTTTTCCTCATTATTTTTTGTTCAAGACTTCGGTCATCTCTCTTAATTTTATAATTGTTTAATCTTTTTTATCAGATTTTTATGATTTTTGAAGGATCTTAATAGATTAGTTTTGAATTTCGATATTCTCAATCATGCAAAAAAATATGAAAATTACTGTTACCGATTAATCACTCAAATTGCGATTTACTGTTAATCTTCTATTAAACTGTATATGCTGTGAAGAATAAGGAAAAAAAAAAAAACTTGTATTTAGACAACATAACTTTGAAAGTAGTAAATGTATTATAAATTTCTCATAGATAAAATCACCTTAACTTAAAATCTACAACTGCAAGTGTTTATAAAAATTTTAAGGTTATGATTTCTGCCTATGCAATAATTCTTTGGTAAGATCACTTAAAAGAATCATATCTAATTCTACGAGGGACATTAAGCCGATCATCACAGAGATGGGGAGAGACCAGGAAAACAATTAGTCCATTGACGCGCATCGAAAGAGCGACTGAATTTGGGTGATTTATCGATAAAATTAATCGGAATTGGTTGTTTCAGTGGTAAAAAATTTTTATTTGAGTGGTTTTTTTTCCTTAAGTTTCAGGTTCGAATCACATTAGGTATATTTTCTTGGAGTCATGTCCTCTAGTATAAAAAAACAACGACTTACCATAATTTGAGAAACTTCTAAGAGCAAAAAGCACAGATCTCAGAAATTAGTTGAGATACATGTTTGCTGACCTCAATACAAGTCTCGAAAATTAATTGAGATGTGTGTAAATTAACTCTGACATTCCGATTATCAAAAAAAGTATAAAATTGAGGTGAAACTAAGTAGAGTTCTGATTATTTCTCACTCTTTTTTAAACCCATGTATAACATTGTCTGAAACCATTAGCAATAATAACTTCTGTATATTCAATTCTCTTATCATCTTGTTAAAAAAAAAATTAATTAATTCTCTAATCATAAGAATAATTAATGAAGTGATTAAGACTGAAGACTGTTACCCTGTTTTGTGCCAGCACAGGACACTTATTTACTAAAATTTAATTAAACCCACAAACAACCTACATTAGTTTAATGTTTATCCCCAAATCTCAGATAAATCCTGTCTGTTAAAAACAAGACCAACAAAACAGAGCAAAGCCCGTTCACTTTAGCATTCAACCTTGTATTACAAAATTGCATTGGATCTCGAAAAATAGAAATAAAAAGATTTTACGTCTTTTGTTTTTTTGTTCTAATTAGAATTTATTAAGGAAATTCTTTAAATGAAAAACCAAACAAACAATATAGAGCATTGGATGCTTTCTTTTGGCCTTCTGTCAAAGCATATTGGTTGCTGCTACTGCTGCATTCAAAAAAAGAAACACAAAAGAAAACACATTGGTGTTTTAAACATTGGCAGGCCTTATATCAAATCAACCCACAGATAAGTTAATCATAATAAAAGATAGCACCAAAAATTGTTTGAATTTTAAATGTAAATCCATAATTGATAATTCAAGTTAAGTCAACTAAGAATATTCATCATAAGTGAAGACGTTCACTAGATGATGATTAATTAAAAATTAATGTCTGCTTAATTAAGAATATATGACATGTCATAGTTGAAGAGTGCACATAACCAAAACCCAAGTAAACAAATAAATAAATAAATAAAAATCACAAGTACCCACAAAAGTCTCGTATGAGTAACTTTTTTCGAAAAAAAGAAGAGGGAAATTTATAATTGTATTTAAACGAGATAGTGGTAGTGATACGTACAATTCAAGAAAGCATCCAAAGGTTTAAACTTGGGGCCCATAATAATAAAAATGAAGCAATCAACGTACGGTAATTGCAGAACCATATCTCACTATCACAGCTCTAGTGCTCTGCTTCACGCTGAAGCAATTTCGATTCCTCTTCTTTAACTTTAATTAATTAAAAAAATACTATTATTCAAACTTTATGTTTTTTTTCAAACAAGGAAAATAATTCAGAGTTATCACGAACATTTATATTTTTTTTTTGAAAATTTTGGAAACTCGCCGTAAAATCATCCGATCCGAATTTAAAAGAAATAGATAAAATTCTCAATTATTTCAGGTTTTTACAAAAAAAAATACACCTTATGCAAAAGTGATTATACCAACAAATAGCTTAACAATTAAAAAAGGGAAAAAAAATTGATAGTTTCGGTTATATTTTCAAAATATGACTAATTTTTTATGATAAAAGACTACCATGTAAAATCAGGAAAACTAAACATGTGATGATAAGGCAGGAGTATTTTCATCATTATTTTCATCATTCCAATTTTTTATTGGCATATCATCATACATCATGTCACGTTAGCATTCATGATGATGCCACATCAATATACATTATGCCACATGATAATTACTAACAGTGCTATTAATTTTGCCTATTTTTACTATTGAACGAATTCACTGTTGACGACTTGATCGCATAAAAGGATTTTGATGACGTCAACGCGAATGAAGACTTCGACGTACAAACACGAAGCATTACAAAAAGTGTCGAAGCATATGGGGTGAAGAGCGAGAATATGAAGACTAGCGGCAAATCGAAGATAATGATTAAGAGCTAAATTTTATTGTAAGTGAGTTTACTCAAGTGATCTAAAGCTCTTAGGAATCATACATTTTGCATCACTTGCATTTAAAATGGCTTAGAATGCTAAAAGAATCATTTGCATTTTATTTGCACCAAAATGAACTTAATGCACAAGTGTATCGGTAAATGATCTTCTAAAAACTAGAAAATGGTTGAATTAAACTTCAAATGATATACCGTTAGATAGATATGTGTCTCTAGTTTGCTACGGTTCAAACGGAACACAATTCCGATGCATAGAACTTTTGATAGAGCATTTTCAGTACAACATGCTCATATGTGCGTTTTCTGCATTCATGTCACATTAAAAAAATTCCATAAAATTCATATTAATGTTTTTGGAGCTGAATTTTTTACAGACGCTAGATCTATGTGTCTAGTTTATGTAGAAATTTACGAATCATGATTTGGAATTTTCTAGAGAAAGTTATGGCCAAAATACCAAGTGTCGTCAGTCTTGACTGGTCATCAGAACTGAAACCAGGGAGCTCCAAACCGGTCCCCATACCGGTTTCCATACCGGTCTAGCCTTTATTGTGCAGTTACTGAAACCAGGGAGCTGAAACCAGGGAGCTCCATGCCGGTTTTCTCGCCGGTCTTCATGCCGGTTTTGGCTGAGAAAATCATGCTCTCTGGAACCAGGGAGCTCCTCGCCGGTCTCCATACCGGTTTGCTCGCCGGTCTAACGGCTAGTTTTTCGAACGTTATATAGCCGTTGGGAGACATTGAAACCCTAGACCGGCATACCGGTCTCCTCGCCGGTTTGCTCGCCGGTCTCGCTGTAAGTTGGGGAAAGCTTTGCATTTTATTATAAATAGAACCCCAACTCCTTTGCCTTAGGTTAGAGACTTGATACACAACCTTCATACATTCTCTAAAGCAAATACAAGAGTGTCTTAAACCTTCATACACTTAAACACTCATCCAAGCTCACACACATCTTCATATCATTTAGTGAGCTTAGAACACTTGGGTTTGCTCTCACACAATCTT
>SKCR01044966.1:0-47325 GCA_019454045.1 Zanthoxylum bungeanum | reverse complement strand
TCAGGGCTCTTTCGCAGCTTGGTTCTTAAGTAAGCTAACTCAATGATTTTGTCTCGGAGTATCGGACCAGTGGGTCTAACCAACCTAGATTTCCGGATCACGCTTTGTGATTACTTCGTCATACTCAACATGATATGGTCTTTTTTTTGTCTCTTTCTTTTCTTTCTTTTCATTTTGAACATTTTTTTTGCGACACATCTACCCTTTAAGGTAGCATTTCTCCTCATGGTGGTCCTAATACTCGCCCATGGGTAGCTTCACGCTTATCGGTTATAGGTGGCCCCTTTTTTTTTATTTCAGAGACTTTTTCTTCATTTCCAACCATATCATATATCGTAGCATCAGTAAACCAGAGTGGACATCCAGGCAGACGGTCATTCACTGATCCACTATCTCTTCAACTAGTCATCTTGCCAACCACTCAGGCTTCTACTGTTGAGATCCCGTCTTCAAGTGCTCACGAGTCTAATTGAGATCAGTCTATTCAGAATACCGGACGAGAGCACGTCTCGCACTTATCGTTTCTAGGGTTTCTTCCCTTCAACATACAATGTCATCATCGGACATATGTCTAGCCACCAAAGATTTCTCATTCCTCTTTTCAATTGCTGGTAATTTGGGGCTTCGCCCCCAGGGGTTCATTTCTGAATATACTTTCAATTTGCTTGTATTCTGCTGCTTTCTCTTTCCTTCTTTGAGACCTGCGAACACAAACAAAACAATAAAATGAAAACATGTGCGTGTGATGTGTAAGTATGCAAGTGTAGAGGTACTCCCTTTTCGTGATGGATTGGATCCTCATTGTGCTCATTGACGCCATATGTCTCTGATCGCCCCCTGCTGGTTCTCTTTTGTTTGAAATCTGCAAAAATAAAACACAAAACAAGAGATGCAAGTTACGTGCATACATGTATGCATGGATGAATTTCCTATCCCGTTAGGTTAGGTTTTCTGCCAATTCTCTTAGTGACTGCTCAGTCTTCTTCTTCAGGTAAAGTACAACATTAATCAGCTCGGTGAACTCATTTCTTTCCAAGTCTGACAGTTTTGCTGCCCCGTTTCTCAATTTCTGAATGGCCATTCTGTCTTTTCTGCTTGCTTCTTCTGGGAGTTTTCTACGTGTTCTAAGTGTCACTGAATATCATGGTATCAGGGTTGTCAAATATACTTATATTGTGCAGGTTGAATGAATGAGACTCAGGCAAGTAAGCGAAATGAACTTCTTTATTATCATTTAGAAAAAGGTTCGAACAAGTAGACAAAATAAATGATGGATCAGAGTTGAATGAGATCAGGGAAATAAACATCCCCGTGATTTGCAACTTCGTCTTCCCATGTCTTCTTACTTTCTTCGACCAATAACTTCTCCAGTTTCAATAGTTCTTCTGCCAATTCACCTTCGTCACTGTCCGAGAGGTTTTCCCAAAGATCCTCTCTCTGTTTTTTTTCACTTTTACCACTTTTTCCCTGTATCCCCCTGCGAGAAGTTTGGTAGTTGTGGGTTTGAAGGACATGGCTGTCAGGTAGGCCGGGGTTGATTATGCGAGTGGGTGGAGATTTTTTGTGTGTATCGGGTTGTTCTCTTTCAGGATCGGGTATTTTTTGGGAGTCTATGAGGTCTTGGATTTCATGCCTAAGGCGGGCGCAGTTATCGGTGTCATGGCCTCTTTGCTGGTGGAGGTAACAGAAAAGGTTCAGGTTAAGGTAGCGTGGCACAGGGTTTGGAAGTGGTCTGGGCTCTAAGGGAATTATGAGTCCTTGTCTTTTCAACTCCTTAAACACCTCTGACAAAGGTCTACCAAGTTTGGAGAATCGTCTGTCTCTAGTAGGGGCAACCTCAGAGGAAGTGGGCTTGGTCTTTGAAGGTTTCCCAATGGTCTTTCCATTCCGGTTACACAACTTTCTGTCACTGGCTACACTGGGTACAGTCAAACTGGCCACAACATTGGTCAAAACTTGCAGTTGCTCAACAATTTCAGTCACTTTGATCTCCAATCGATCCAAGCGGGATTCTTCGTTGGTTGACTTGCTCATACTGGTTGATGGTCCCTTAACAAATCTTTTTCTTCCCTAACCCAACGGGAATCTATGATGGCTTTTAAGCACAAAGGGTTAACATGATGCGTGTATGTATGATATGCGTGAGATGAGTATTAATGCATGAAATAAATAAGCTCCTAAAAGAATTTACAATAATCGGCCCGTTATCATTTCAAAGTATTTAGTCACACTATTGCGCAGTGCACACTTGTCCCAGTTGAAAAGGCCCAACAGGTTTACATTTTGCGATAATACAACTAAATATCTTCAAATAATAAGAGGCCTAAACACAAAATAGCCCATTAGCATTTTAGAAGCTTTTGGCCTAATTGTAAAAGGACATGAACTTGTCCCTGTTTAAATGGCCCAACAAGTTCACATTTATTGACAAAAAGTCCAACTGAATCCAAATGATAATGGTCCAAAACACAAGCATAAATAAGTAATTTTTACTGGTCACAAAACTAAGGTTCATGTGTAAGTTCTAGGAATGTAAACAAAGGCCCTTATTGACAAAGGATTACCCACAACTAGGACTCCCTACTCAAGGGTTCAAACGACCAAGTGAGTGCACCTTATATGTCAACAAGTTAAGGTATGTAACTAACTGTCAAATGGACTTCCCGTTGTAGATTCCCCAGAGGGAGGGTGGAGCGAGGCTCACTTAAATACCCAAGCCCCTTAGGCTCTTATCGCTTGGTGACAGGAATAAACAACGAGTCCTCCAAATTAGTCTATCACATGAGATGATTATCTAAATGCCTTCACAGCTTTTCCTTATAAAAAAGGTAGTGAGTGAAGGAAGACACCAACCATCCCCTAGGAAAATGATTATCTAGGTGTCTTCACAGTTTTTCCTTGTAAAAAGGTAGTGAGTGAAAGAAGACACCAAACCATCACCTAGCCCTACCAATGCCTTTGATTAAATCCCTTAAACCCACAGTAGACATGGTTAATTAAAGCACAAATCACAAACATTACAAGATATTATTTCGGGGCCGATTCTCTATCCCCAGTGGAGTCGCCAGACTGTAGGACACAGGAGCTGGGCGACGCATGCGGTTCTAGACTCAGGGCCTAGTTGGGAGTACGGAGTAGCCCACGAGGGACTAAACCGGAGAATAATGGAGTCGCCACCCGGTGTGAACCGGGAAAATGATTTAAGGCCGCACTCACCCCTCGCAAGGGAAGACCTCAAACCGTTGGGTTCGGAATGGTCCCTTACTTATGTCACTTGTAATGAATGGATTTGTGCAATTTTAACCAAGTCTACTCAACATACATTTGCAAGAGTAACCTAAATTCCCATAGGACCCTAAATCTAAGATTGCATGCTTTGAAAGTAAAACAACATTCTAGTGGTCTTATCATGCTCGAATACAAGTTGGATGAAATGAAATACGTGAATCTTTCAAGTAGTACGGGGCATTGTATCCCGAGTGCAAACCATAATACCGTCCATTCGGATTCGGCTATGGAATTTATGTCCGGGTTTCCATCCAATATACCACAAGAAAGAATACATATTTCATTCACCCCAAAATCACATCACATACTAATTAATGACATTCATGCGACAGAAAAATAAATTACATGCAATTCTACCTTATTAATTTACATAACCTAAATTAATTAACATGTTAAATTAACTATTCATGCTAAGCATTATTAAACACATATTCTAAGTCAATATTTCATGTAAATAAATTCTAAATAACATGCCAAAACAAATATTCATGCTAAACATATTTTCTAAGTTATTATTTCATGCGAATACATTCAAACAACATGTTCGGCTAACTATTCATGCTAAAATACCATAAAATAAATTTTCTAAATCATGATTTTTTGTGAGAAAATTCTGTAATATAAACCCTCAGGTCTTACCTTTTTTTGTCGCTGTTCGGAGGTGCGTTATACGGCCGTCGGAGGAGCTAAAACACCGTGATTCCACCGGTTCGCTGCTTTGACGTTTTCCTTCGCTGTTTCGCTCTTTTGCTTGCTGTTTTCACTTCGTTTCGATGCCGTTTTGCTGCCGTATCGCTGCCGTGTTTAGGCCACTGGTTTGTGGTGGATTAGGGGGCTGTTTTGGTGAATTTGGAGGGGTATTGGACTGCCATTTCCTCGGTTTACTCGAGCAATTATAAGTGCAGTTTTTGCTCACTGTTTTGGTGTATTTGAGGACTTTTTTGAGCACTTTGAGCTGCTGTTTCGCAAGGGGATTGAGGGCTGAATTAGGTCAGTTTGTGTACAGGTTTGAGGGGCTAAAATAGGGTAATTTGGGCGCAAGTTGAGGGGCTAAAGTGGGGCTGTGGTGTGCGTGAACTGCAGAGGCAAAATGGAGGGCAGTGAGGGGACTGTTTGGGCGTGAATGAGCTGCTGTGTTGGGGACTGTTTGCTGCTGTGTTTAGGCGTGGGAAAACTACTAAATGGAGGGCAATGAGGGGCGTGAGTTGTAGGCAAAGTGAAGGTTAATTGGCGTGTCGATGAGGGGGGTGCAATGGCCGTGATTGAGAGCTTGAGAGAGGGCTGTTTTGGGCGTGAGAATGGGCAGTGAATGAGAGGCTTTGGGCGTGACTTGTAGAGGGAATATGGGGCTGGTTTTGTGCTCTTAAAATGCTAAATGCTTGATCAATGTGTGCTAGGTCCTTTGAAGTGAATGAATGAGGGTTTATATAGGCAAAGTTGGTGGTATTTGTGGGGTAGGTTTTGTTGAAAAAAATGGAAAGGAGAATGTTAAGTCTTGGGTGTGGGGTAGGAGGTTTGAATTGTTTGTTAAAAGGTGATGTGAGTGGGGTTGCTTTGTTGAAAATGGAGGATAAGGTGGATTTGGTATCAATTGTGTGAGGTAGGAGGTTTGAATTGTTTGTTGAAAGGTGATGTGAGTGGGGTTGCTTTGTTGAAAATGGAGGATAAGGTTGATTTGCTATTAAAGGTGTGGGGGAGGAGGTTTGAATTATTTATTGAATGGTGAGGTGAGTGGGGTTTCTTTGTTGAAAATGGAGGATAAGATGGATTTGGTATCAATTGTGTGGGGTATGAGGTTTGAATTGTTTGTTGAAAGGTGATTTGAGTGGGGTAAGGTGAATTTGGTGTCAAATGTGTGGGGTATGCATGGTAAAAGGGTAATTGTTGTTTGAATAGTGTATGGAGGGGTAAAATAGTGTCATGGACGTGGGCTTCTTGCTTGGTGGGCTTGGTGTTTGGTTTAAAATAGTTTCATGGGCTTTGGATGTGGTTTTAGGTGTTTAGGTGGGCTTGGAAGGGTTTGTGGTGATTTTGGGCCAAGGATATGCCTCGAAACGAATATCCGACAAGCGAACTCAGAGCGAACTTAGCGAAATGATTCCAAAATAATATGTCAACTCTTGACTTCTCATTCCAACGATCGTATTCTGCGACCTCCACGACTAAAAGGCGGTGCCTCCTTACAAGACTCATCATTGGGCTCGGTATGCAAAAATGCAATGCCTACAAACATTTAAGCATAAAATATGTGTGAATACGCAAAGTAAGGATGCGGAAAATACTTACAATGCTCGGTTGAGTGGATGTTGGAAAGTTCAAAAATTTTCTTTGAAACCTTTTAGCTCCTCTTTGATTGTATGTTCAACTCCAAGCTTTGAAACAAGAATTCCAAACTCTATGGAAAAGATTTCCATATCACCTTGGAAGACTCTTTAAGTGCTAGCTTTATAAGAAATTTGCAACAAAAATCTTCCTTGATCAATTTGCAACTCTCGGCCAAGCTAAGAAGAAGAGAGGGAGAATGGCTTTCACTATTTTAGGAGGAATTGGGAGAGAGAGTGTGTGATTTTTTGTGTAATATGTAAAGTGTAAATGATTTTCAAAAATCAAAGACCTAATACCAAATCCAAGTTGGTAGATGTATTTCACATTTTCACAATTAAATAATGAAAGTGTGTTTTACAAGCCAAAATCAACCAACAACTTCCATCACCAAAAAGTGATGAAATTGACTAGTGATATGACTTGAGGTGGGCCCCACTTAATTCAAAATTCGAGTGGGCCCACAAAATACATTTCGGGCCCGAGTTGTTAATTCCGAATTAATAAATTTTTTGTTACGACTTAATTAAATTAAAGTTAATTAAATAATTATGCCTAGCAAAATTACTATTAAAGTCGCTCGCGAATTAATTCTAAATTAATTCGTTCGCCCGAATTAAAATCCAATTTTAATTCTGTTATGAAATCTAATTTCATTTAATATATTGAATATATTATTTAATCGATTAATTCTAAATTAATCGCTCTCTCTCTTTTTATCGAATTTTATCCTAGATAAATTCTTGTTGTAATTAATTCTAGATTAATTTTCTCTCTCTTCTAATTAATACCAGAGTAATTATGTTCGAGTCAAACGTCATCGGTGAATCTTCGGGAAGCGACCCATGAGATCCCGGATATGTTGGTAGTAAATTCGGTCGTCAGACTATCTGAACCCATGCGTACCCCGTAGCACGTTCTTACCGATTTACGAGACATGGTTGGCTTCTAGCAAAGCACCGTGCCTACCCAATTCTCCAGAAATATTCTTTAAGGAATATATAATCTTTTTCAGGCGTAGCATACGTAATATTGCGTATTGCGATCCACTATTGGATGTCACATGCAAAGCCTGGGGCTGGAATAGTGTCTGCCCCATATGAAGTATATATTGGATCACAAGCAACTAGTCTCTTTAATCGTATAATCATGACCTTGTCATATTATCCCGATGGTTGCAACATATTAGAGTACCAATTTTGTATCCCTGCGTGATCATCATCTCCATAGGACTGAAGTGATACTTCCGTCTTGACATCACATCCAATACACTACGATTCTCAATAAACCTAGAAGATGCGTACACAGAACCTGTTAAAGTCCCGGACCATTAAAACCAAAACGTATTGATTGTCGTAAGTACTAGTGATGCAAGTCTTACGTTAAGGCCAAATACACCTACCCTGAATTGGATTCCCATAGACACATAGTCATACTACCAATGGGATTTCGAGGGGTCTATCTAGATCGAAGCTGTTCCTGTACCATAGGTAAGCACAACCTTCTATCACACTTGCATAAGTATCCAATATTTAAATATATAAGAACTATGTCGTTATGCTTCTACAACGCGCACAAGTGCAATACTAGTCTATTCCGCATTATCGATGTTCAGTCTCGATAGTACTACGACTAGGGATATTTAATGATTAAACCTTCATGGATTTATATTGTCTCATATCTTATAATCCGGAACTAATCATAAGGACTTTTATCATTTATATTTTTAAGTAATCTAATTACAAAATGATAAAATAACAATTTTCATTGTCACATAGTTAATTTGTACAATAACCACAATGTCTTTTACAAATGTGACGCTATTGGTCATAATTGTCCAACAAGTCATATATGATTAGCAATCAGATAAAAACTGTGGGCCCATGGTACACTTTAGAAGTCAGTTTTAAATATTCTTTTTGAGATTGCTAATAGTTACGTCGATGAGATAATCCCTATAGAGATTTGACGTTTATATCTATATCTTTGGGATATATTTGGATACATATGACGAAGGAATTATACATTTGTTATTACCTTGACCTATATGATTCAGCGAGTTTATCTGTGGTCGTCAAAATTTACGGGTGGGTAAATTATGGACACGAAATTGGATTTCGTGACGAATACACCTGGATTTAGAGAGTCTCACTAATGAAATATACTCTTAGAGCACTAGGGCAACATTAATAAATAATATTGATTATTTATAAGTCGTTTAAAGGTTAAACGTAAAAATACATGTGTTGGGACCCGATAGTCATTTCCTAATTTGTGTGTATTTGCATTTAATATTAGATTTTATCAAATACACATTAATTAATTGTCAAATTAAGATATTTGACTAATATCACAAATATATATGTATTTGATTTTAATGTAAATATAATACATATATTATATTTGTATTTAATTAATTAATTAATTATTTAATTGTTAAATGGTTAAATTAATTGAAATATAAATATCTTAAAGTTGTGATAATTATGGAAATGCTTTAAGTTGCAATTGTTGACTTTTTTAAATAAGCTTTAAATGGTTTAATGATAAAGTAACAATTTGATAATGCATTAAAGTGAAACAAAAAAAAATATCATGATATTTCTACTACCTACAATTTCGGCCAAGGCCATTATTGGGAGGTATAAATTGTTTGTTTCATTTTTAGGGTTCCATCAAGTTTAAAACACTTATTAAAACTCAATTAAAAGAAAGACAAAGAAGCTTGAGAGGAAAGAAAGAAAAATAAGGGAAAGTTTGGATTTTAGTAAGTTTCTTCAACTTACTATTAGAGAGGAAAACGTTCACTGTGTTCTAGGCTACATACTATCATGTTCTCATATTTTTCTATTCTTTATTCTTTGTGTTTTTGTTGGATGGAAGTTTGATGATAGAGTTATGCATGTATAAAGATCATAGAATGTTATTAATGAGTTAAGAAGCATTCTTTTGATGATTTGAGAAACTAGCTGCCATTATAGAGTTGTTGATCCACTCTTAAATGACCTAGAATTGTTCTATATTTATTTCATTGTGGTGAGGCTTGATTGGTGTGGTAGAAACTTGATTGAAGTGTTGGATTTAATTAATTTGGTCGAATTTGTCTAATTTGATGAAATTAAAAAATTAGGGTTTAAGACCACTTCCAAATTTAGGGATTTTCGTTTATGTTGTGTATTTGGATGTGTATATGATGCATATAAAATATTATGTTGATTAGATATCATCTTGATGTGTTTTGAACATTAAAAGTGCAAAATGCACAATTTGGACAAAGGAGGACTCACGGCTTTTGTAAAAAATTTGGGGTTTATGTTGCAATTTGATTTTTGATGTGTGTGACATGTTAAAATCATCTTAGAAATGATTTAGAATCATCCAAAATTGTTTCGAATAATTTAGGACTAAAATGAACAAAATGCAAAGTTTTGGGGCAATTTGGTAATTACATAAAATTTTGATTTCTTGTGAATTATTTCATAATTTGATAATTGGATAATTAAATAAATAAGTTTATTTAATTAATTCGAGAAAAAGTTTTGAAATCGGAAAAATATATTTTTCTACTGTTCCGCTGCGTTACCGGATTTCCGCCATAAAACCCCTACAAAATAGCATCAGAGCGAGTCTGATTCTAGGCCCCCTAAGATGATTAGCCCATTAAATTCATTGTTTAATCTTGTTGTCTTAGTTTATACATGCTTGTTTTAATCTAATTTGATTAGATTTAGGGTGTATGACACTTTGCGGAAAATCCCTAATTAATAAGGTTTAAATGTAATTATATATTTGATGCATGTTATATGATCTGTCTTGTCAATACAATTTATGAATATTTCTTCATGACTACATCTGATACCGTGCCTCTGCTGTGAGGGTGTAGCCGATAGAGATTTATTTATGCCGGATGTATATCAAATACTAGATAAATCAAGCAAAAGCGGAATCCTGAACGTGCCCTAACTGTCAGGGTTACGCAAGTAGCTTGAGTTTATCATTGACGAGTTTAACCTTGGCACGTCTCCTTGTGGGCCTGCTTTAGTAATCACAATGAAAAATGACAAGGACCGAAAACCCAGGAGTCACTAGTGAGTGATTGACAAATGAGTTGTCTACCTGATGAATATACGTAGGCGAGACCGTGCCTCTGCTGTGAGCTGAAATATTTTCATTTGATCCACCTTTCACTATTTGTATTTAATTTAATTATTAAATCTTTGTATTCTGTTTGGGGATTACAGTATTGCATGATTTAGTGGGAGGAGCATTTATAGATTAAAAATCCATGATCTAATTAATGCTTTTGATATTATATGAAACTGCTTATTTTCTGCTAACCATTTTTCATTATCTATATGATAGATTTGTGATGGCGGCACCATCCACTAATCAGTTTGCGGGTATGCTTGATGCAAACAAACTTAAAGGCGCAGAGAACTTCACTGATTAAGACTTAGATTTGAGGATTATCCTCGATTCCAAGAAGTTGGGATATGTTCTTGAGGGTCCGTTGCCCATTACTGTAGGTGAGGACGCCACACCGGAGGAACACCAAGTTTTCGAAACTTGGAAGGATGCTGATTTAAAAGTTAAATCATACATCCTAAGTCCGCTGTCTCCGGGACTCAAGAAATAATACCATGGCATGCCAGATGCGTATATTATGATGACACGATTAAGACAATCGTTTGAGAACCAAGAACAAGTTGTTGTTCACAAGGTCCCAATAGAAATGTTCCATGCGCGATTGGATGAGAGGCAAGCTGTTAGCCCGCATGTTCTTCATATGATCAATTTGATCGATCAATTGAGGTAACATAATCTCATTCTGAATGACGTTCTCGGTAGGAGTGTCATTCTTGGTTCACTCCTAGCTTCTTATCTGTAGGCATTGCAATTTTGCATATCAGCCCGATGATGAGTCTCGTATAGAGACACTACCTCTTTAGTTGTGAAAACCGCGGGAAACGGACGTTGGAAGGGTAAAGTTGGAAATTAGCATTTTGTCAGAGTTAACTCGCTTGTTTCGCTTCGGGTTCGTTTGTTGGACCTCTGTTTTAAAACACACCAAACCCATTAAATCACATCTCACAAATTAAATAATTAAAACATTTAAAACACATCTCACAAATTAAATAATTAAAACATTTAAAATACATGTCACAAATTAAATTAAAACAAATTAAATTAAATTAAATTAAAATCACATTCACCAATTAAATTGAACTTGAAATTGAATTAAATTAAATTCCTAATTTAAATAAAACACATTCCTAAATTAAATTAAATCACTTCCTTAAATTAAATAAATCATATCCTTAACTAAAAAGAACAAATCAAATCAATTCCCCTAATTAAAAGATTTCCTTATCACATACTAAATTAAAAATATCTCATAATTAATACACAAATTTGATTCCTTCCCCAACAAGGTAAAATCCATCCCCTTGCCTATAAAAATAACCCCTCTCCACACATTCAAACCCTGGCTGGCTAATCCTCACGAAAATACAAAGAAAATAAACCTTGCTTCAAGCCCCAAGCAAATCGAAATCTGCCAAGCCCCTTTCACAGCCACAAGATCACACTCCACGCCACATAGCCCCTGGACCATCTGACCTCACGCAAATTGTCACAGTTTGCCTGCATGTTGCACCCTCCATCACGCTGCTTCAAGTCCTCAATTCCACACGCCACCTGCCCTCACAAGCGCCCAGCTCACAACCACTAAAACAAACACACGAACCTTTCACGCTAAAGCCTCACAAAGACACTTCCCCTTTGATCGCACGAGCCCTTGCCTCACAAAGCCACCAGCCCTTTCGCCCACTACTTTCTGCCTTCCAATTCCCCCCATCGCCTCACGCTAATCACATCTTCACACACACTGCAGCCTCACACCCAATTCGGTCCTAAAACCAGCCCAGTTCAGCTAAAAAATAGTCCCCAGAAACTGCACAAAACAGTAACAAAAACAGCCCAAAACAGTCCCCAAATCTGCCCTAAACAGTGACCAGAAGATACCCCTCAAATAGCAGCCAAATAGAGTGAAAAAAACAGCCAAACAGCGAGGAAAAACATCGGATCAATGAACCATAAAAGTTACAGAACATCAACCCTTCCGACGGCCGTGTAACGCGCTTTCGAGAGACGACAAAAGAGGTTAGACCTGAGGGTACCTTTTTACTTATCTTCTTTATTTTTGTTTTATTTATTTTGATATATAATTGCATGAGAGTCGTTTGAAGCATGATGTGATTGTTGGATGAGCGGGATATGTGTTCCCTTTTGTGGTATATCAGATGGAAACCCGGACATAAATTCCATAGCCGATTCCGAATGGACGGTAATACTGTCTGCACTCGGGATACAATGCCACGTACCACTTAAGATACATGTATCTCGTCTCATCCAAATTTGTATTTGAGCATGCTATAGTCTTTAGGTTATTTGTTTATTATTTAAAGTATGGTTTAATTTAGTTTGTTATTTATTTGTTAAAGCATGTTTAGGTTGTTCTTTACGCATGTTCTTAGTTTATGATGCGTTTGGGTAATGATTTATACATGTTGATTTAATGGTTCAATATGATTGTTGTGTTACATTGCGTGGAAT
The DNA here is from genome assembly GCA_019454045.1 of Zanthoxylum bungeanum. Classification (NCBI taxonomy): domain Eukaryota; kingdom Viridiplantae; phylum Streptophyta; class Magnoliopsida; order Sapindales; family Rutaceae; genus Zanthoxylum; species Zanthoxylum bungeanum. Next base: position 35,100 of record SKCR01044966.1, on the reverse strand, counting down.
TATTTGGATGAAAGCATGTTAGATCTAAGTACCCTTGAGCATGAATGTTGAATAGATTCGGTTATTTTATTGCACAAATTATATCATCACAAGTGACATAAGTAAGGGACCATTCCGAACCCAACGGTTTGAGGTCTTCCCTTGCGAGGGGTGAGTGCGGCCTTAAACCTTTGTCCCGGTTCACACCGGGTGGCGACTCCATGTTATTTCGTACTCCCAACTAGGCCGCGAGCCTAGAAACAGCATCGTCAAGTTCTGTAGTCTACAGTCTGGCGACTCCACTGGGGATTTAGAGAATTGGCCTCGAAATCATGTCTTGTGATGTGTATGATTTGTGCTTTAGTTGACCGTTTCTATAGTGGGTTGAGGGGGTTTTAACCAAAGGCACTGTTAAAGCTAGGTGATGATTTGGTGTTATCCTTCATTCACTACCCTTCGGGGAAAAGCTGTGAAAGCACCTAGATAATCATTATCCGTAGCTCGTTGTGATGGACTAATCTGGAGGACTCGTTGTTTATTCCTGACACCAAGCGATAAGAGCCTAAGGGGCTTTGGTACTTAAGAGAGCCTCGCTTCACCCTCCCTCTGGGGAATCTACAACGGGAAATCCATTTGCCAGTCAGTCATACACCATAACTCGTTGGCACGTACCTTAAGGTATAAAAAAAGTGCGTTCACTTGGTCGCTCGGACCCTTGAGTGGGGAGACCTAGTTGTGGGCAATCCTTCGTCGACGAGAGCTTTTGTCTATACCCCTGTAAACCCGCGTATGAACTATAGTTGTAGGATCAGTAGAGACTATTCCTTTATGTTTTGGACCATTGTCATTTGGATTCAGTTGGACTTGTTGTCATGAAGTATGGGCTTGTTGGGCCATTTAAACTGGGACGAGTCTGTGCTTTATGGCAATCGGGCCAAAAGTTTCTAAAATGATAATGGGCCAACTTATATATTCCATGCATCACATGCATCTCATACATCTCATGCATACATGCATCATGTTAACCCCGTGTCTTAAAAGCCATCATAGATATCCGTTGGGTTAGGAAAAATAAGACTTGTCGAAGAAGAGTTTATAAAACATGGACATCGGGAAAAAAAAAACCGAGGAATATAGAACATTACTGCAAGGATAGAAAGACCATTGGGGGGCCTTCAAAAAAGAAAAACAAAAGAAAAACAAAAGAAAAAAAGAAAAAAAAAGAAAAAAGAAGAAAAAGAAAAAAAGAAAAAAAATTATGTTCTTAGTACTAATAGTTAGGCATAAGTCCGATGATGAAATTGATTGCTTTAAGGTGAAACCTTAGAAACGATAAACTCTTGATGTGCTTTTATCTGATACTTTGAATGATTAATCTATGTTAGACTCGTAAGCACTTCACTATAGGTTCTTAGTGGTGAAAACCTGAGTAGTTGGCAAAGTGACTAGTTGAAGAAATTGTAGGTCGGTGAATGACCGTTTGTTTAGATGTCTATCTTGATTTGCTTATGTTATGATGTGTGGTATGGCTGAAAATGAAAGAAAAGTCTCTAAAGAAAAGAATTGAACCACCTATAACCAATAAGCGTGAAGCTACCCATGGGCGAGTATTAGGACCACCATGAGGAGAAATGCTACCTTAAAGGGTAGGTGTGTTGAAAAAAGAAGAAAAAAAAAAGTTCAAAATGAAAAGAAAAAGAGAGAGACAAAGAGAAAGAAAACCATACCACATTGAGCACAGAGAAATAATTGCAGAGCTTAACTGAGACATCTAGGTTGGTTTGACCCATCGATCCCGATTTTTGAAACGAAATCATTGAGTTAGCTTACCTGGGGATGAATCTGCAAAGGAACCTTTGCACAAACACACTTTGAGTCTGGCTTAGATCATTTATTCAAAGACTTGGATTTGAGTTGCGTTGAATGTTTTGAAGGTTCTCTGGTTTCATTACTGAGCATTCTTTGAGGACAATGATATGTATAACTATTGAGACTATTTCATAGCATAGTATGATGATATAGAAGGCCCCACCATGTGGATCATCTTGACCAAGTGCAAACAGCGGAAAGGAGAAAGCTAAACCAAGACTGGGGGCGACCAGTCTACCATATCACGAATCAAGGACATAACAAGATATTGGGTCATGAGACCAGAGAGAAGACTGAGCAATCACCTAGAGAACTGGCGGAAGACCTAATCCAATGGAATAGGAAATTCATTCATGCATTCATGCATACACGTAACGTATTTGCATTCTTTTTGTGTTTGTTTCGTTTTGTATTCACAGGTTTCAAAGAAGAAAAAGAGAAGGCGGCAAAGACAAGCCAACCAGAATCAGGAACATACGAGTAGTAGTTTTGGGGATGAGTCTCAGGGTTGAGGCCCACATCAGTATCAGTTTGGGGCGAGGCCCATATCAGTATGAGCATGGGGGCGAGGCCCACATCAGTATCTGTTTGGGGCGAGGCCCATATCAGTATCAGCATGGGGCGGGGCCCACATTAGAGTCAGCATGGGGGCGAGGCCCATATCAGTATCAGTTTGGAGGCGAGGCCCATACCAATATGAGTCCTAGGGTCGAGGCTCATATCAGCAGAGTCCGGGAATGAATCCCAGGAGGCGAAGCCCACACTATCAGCAGATTCGATAATGAATCCCAGGGCTGAGGCCCACCTTATCAGAATTTGGAATGAATCCAGGGAATGAATCCCAGGGCCGAGGCCCACGTCGTCAGAATTTGGAATGAATCCCAGGGCCGAGGCCCACATCTTCAGAATTTGGATTGAATCCCAGGACCGAGGCCCACGTCTTCAGAATTTGGAATGAATCCCAGGGCCGAGGCCCACATCAGCATCAGTTTAGGGCGAGACCCACATCAACATCAGTTTGGGGAGAGGACCGTATTAGCATCAGTATCAGTCTTGCCGGGTATGGCACTCTGGGGGCGAGGCCCACATCTTTATCAGTATCAGTCTTGTCGGGTATGGCATTCTGGGGGCGAGGCCCACATCTTATCAATATCAGTCTTGTCGGGTATGGCATTCTGGGGGCGAGGCCCATATTACATCAGTATCAGTCTTGCCGGGTATGGCATTCTGGGGGCGAGGCCCACATTACATCAGTATCAGCATTGCCGGGTATGGCATTCTGGGGGCGAGGCCCACATTACATCAGATCAGTTTAGTCCGGGAATGGACACGCCGAGAATGGCACGCCGGGAATGGCACTCCGAGAATGGAGATATAGTCCGGGAATGGACACGCCGAGAATGGCACGCTGGGAATGGAGATATAGTCCGGGAATGGACAGCTCGGGAATGAGCACGCCGAGAATGGCACTCCGGGAATGGAGATCGGATCGGGAATGGACCACAACACGGTGACGGTTCGAGAATGGACCTCATCACACCTCATCACAGTAACACTCCGAAAATGGAGCACGGTTCGGAAATGGACCATCATCACATCAGCGATGCCTCGGAAATGGGGTTTAGCATGCCAAAAATGGCACTCCGGAAATGGAGCACGGTTCAGAAATGGACCATCATCACATCAGCGATGCCTCGGAAATGGGGTTTAGCATGCCAGAAATGGCACTCGGAAATGGAGCATGGTTCGGAAATGGACCATCATCATATCAGCGATGCCTCGGAAATGGGGTTTAGCATGCCAAAAATAGCACTCCGGAAATGGAGCACGGTTCGGAAATGGACCATCATCATATCAGCGATGCCTCGGAAATGGGGTTTAGCATGCCGAAAATGGCACTCCGGAAATGGAGCACGGTTCAGAAATGACCATTATCTCATCACTCGCCGAAAATGGCACTCCAAAAATGGAGCACGGTTCGGAAATGGACCATCATCATATCATCAACACCCTAGGTACGGGGTTAGCACTCAGACTACTGCGACACCCTAGGTACGGGGTTAGCACGCCAGGTACGGCATGTGGACTATTCAGACTATTGTGGCTCTCTAGGTACGGAGACGACACCGCGACACCCTAGGTACGGGGTTACTCAGACGTTTTTGGGCTCTCTAGGTACGGAGACGTCACTGCGACACCCTAGGTACGGGGTTAGCATTCAGACATTTGTGGCACTCTAGGTATGGAGACGTCACTGCGACACCCTAGGTACGGGGTTAGCATTCAGACATTTGTGGCACTCTAGGTACGGAGGCATCACCGCGACACCCTAGGTACGGGGTTAGCACTCAGACATTTGTGGCTCTCTAGGAACAGAGACGTCACCGCAACACCCTAGGTACGGGGTTAGCATTCAGACATTTGTGGCACTCTAGGTACGGAGGCGTCACCGCGACACCCTAGGTACGGGGTTAGCACTCAGACATTTATGGCTCTCTAGGTACGGAGATGTCACCGCGACACCCTAGGTACGGGGTTAGCATCCCGAGAATGGCACAACTACGACACCCTAGGTATGGGGTTAGCACGTCGGGAATGGCACAACTGCGACGCCCTAGGTACGGGGTTTAGCATGCCAGGAATGGCACATCATCAAATCAGTTAGGGAACAAAGCCCACAGATGGTTCGGGAACAAAGCCCAGAGGTCGAGGCACCTCGCCATCACACTCAACACAACGGGAACAAAGCCCAGGGAACAAAGCCCACTCTCTACACAGTTCGGGAACAAAGCCCACAGATGGTTCGGGAACAAAGCCTAGGGGTCGAAGCACCTCGCCATCACATCAGTTCAGTTCGGTAGTGATTCCTAGAGATCGCAGCATCTTGCAGGGATGAACCTCAGGGGTCGCAGCACCTCACCACCAGATCAACTCAGTTCGAAGCAACAGGCAAGTCAAGCGGTAGTTGGCGAGCCAGGTAAGTAAAAATACATTGCACGTACTTTGATAGGATTGTCATTGTCACACACTGCACAAGTCTCATCAAAGGGGGCGACTGTAGGCATTGCAATTTGCATATCAGCCCGATGATGAGTCTCGTATAGAGACACTACCTCTTTAGTTGTGAAAACCGCGGGAAACGGACGTTGGAAGGGTAAAGTTGGAAATTAGCATTTTGTCAGAGTTAACTCGCTTGTTTCGCTTCGGGTTCGCTTGTTGGACCTCTGTTTTAAAACACACCAAACCCATTAAATCACATCTCACAAATAAATAATTAAAACATTTAAAACACATCTCACAAATTAAATAATTAAAACATTTAAAATACATGTCACAAATTAAATTAAAACAAATTAAATTAAATTAAAATCACATTCACCAATTAAATTGAACTTGAAATTGAATTAAATTAAATTCCTAATTTAAATAAAACACATTCCTAAATTAAATTAAATCACTTCCCTAAATTAAATAAATCATATCCTTAACTAAAAAGAACAAATCAAATCAATTCCCCTAATTAAAAGATTTCCTTATCACATACTAAATTAAAAATATCTCATAATTAATACACAAATTTGATTCCTTCCCCAACAAGGTAAAATCCATCCCCTTGCCTATAAAAATAACCCCTCTCCACACATTCAAACCCTGGCTGGCTGGCTAATCCTCACGAAAATACAAAGAAAATAAACCTTGCTTCAAGCCCCAGCAAATCGAAATATGCCAAGCCCCTTTCACAGCCACAAGATCACTCTACGCCACATAGCCCCTGGACCATCTGACCTCACGCAAATTGTCACAGTTTGCCTGCATGTTGCACCCTCCATCATGCTGCTTCAAGCCCTCAATTCCACACGCCACCTGCCCTCACAAGCGCCCAGCTCACAACCACTAAAACAAACACACGAACCTTTCATGCTAAAGCCTCACAAAGACACTTCCCCTTTGATCGCACGAGCCCTTGCCTCACAAAGCCACCAGCCCTTTCGCCCACTACTTTCTGCCTTCCAATTCCCCCCATCGCCTCACGCTAATCACATCTTCACACACACTGCAGCCTCACACCCAATTCGGTCCTAAAACCAGCCCAGTTCAGCTAAAAAATAGTCCCCAGAAACTGCACAAAACAGTAACAAAAACAGCCCAAAACAGTCCCCAAATCTGCCCTAAACAGTGACCAGAAGATACCCCTCAAATAGCAGCCAAATAGAGTGAAAACAACAGCCAAACAGCGAGGAAAAACATCGGATCAATGAACCATAAAAGTTACGGAACATCAACCCTTCTGACGGCCGTGTAACGCGCTTTCGAGAGACGACAAAAGAGGTTAGACCTGAGGGCACCTTTTTACTTATCTTCTTTATTTTTGTTTTATTTATTTTGATATATAATTGCATGAGAGTCGTTTGAAGCATGATGTGATTGTTGGATGAGCGGGATATGTGTTCCCTTTTGTGGTATATCAGATGGAAACCCGGACATAAATTCCATAGCCGATTCCGAATGGACGGTAATACTGTCTGCACTCGGGATACAATGCCACGTACCACTTAAGATACATGTATCTCGTCTCATCCAAATTTGTATTTGAGCATGCTATAGTCTTTAGGTTATTTGTTTATTATTTAAAGTATGGTTTAATTTAGTTTGTTATTTATTTGTTAAAGCATGTTTAGGTTGTTCTTTACGCATGTTCTTAGTTTATGATGCGTTTGGGTAATGATTTATACATGTTGATTTAATGGTTCAATATGCTTGTTGTGTTACATTGCGTGGAATTATTTGGATGAAAGCATGTTAGATCTAAGTACCCTTGAGCATGAATGTTGAATAGATTCGGTTATTTTATTGCACAAATTATATCATCACAAGTGACATAAGTAAGGGACCATTCCGAACCCAACGGTTTGAGGTCTTCCCTTGCGAGGGGTGAGTGCGGCTTAAACCTTTGTCCCGGTTCACACCGGGTGGCGACTCCATGTTATTTCGTACTCCCAACTAGGCCGCGAGCCTAGAAACAGCGTCGTCAAGTTCTGTTGTCTACATTATCGTCAGTTCTTGATATACTTCAACATGAACGGGATTATCTATACCTACCATGAGCTGCATAGGTGTAACATCCCGCCTAGGCCAGGATGCTACCGGCAGGAGACAGGCTAACCCTACCTCGATAGGCCTCTTATTCTGACGAAATTTCGACATGATGTATTCGTAACATCGTGCAACCTGGCTTACAGCCAGCACCATGAGACAACCTGTTCAAACAAGCTCAACAAATATGCAACATCTCTAGGCCTCAGGCCTGAACTCAAAGAACAAAAGTAAATATGGCCTCGGCCAGAACTCAAAATAGAACTACGATATTACACAACTCATACATATGAAATACAAATGTTATTACAAAGACTAGGGATGTGAGGACCCATAACTCGACCCAGGACTCAAACGCTCTTGACTGCAATTGCGGCGGTCCACTGTCTTTAAAGTCTTCACCGAACTTTGCTGGTGCTATATGACTGCTACAGACCTGTAAAACTAACAAACTGTGGTGGTGTGAGTCATAATGACTCAGTAAGCAATCATGTAAAAACAATGAAGACCGAATTAATTAACTATTTCCTAACCAACTCACAAATATGTTACTTTAGCTGATCAACATGTGCTACTCTCATTTGCTAAATACTTTACCAACCATCTGTAAACTATAGGTAATTATATATCTTAAGTTTCTATGTCACAATTATATAAGACTCATCATGCTTTTGTTGCGCTACACTGATCCGTACTTACTTTCTATACTTTTTACTAACCTGGTTCTGATATTTATTATAACTTTCTTTCTTTCATTATCTTGAAATATCATCAAATCGGACTGTTGAAATCTTAATTCTGTTAATTACCTAATCCACTACCACTAATCATGATTACATGCATATGTTACCATTTCATAATGAACTAGCATCATTTCTATATGTTCTTTCTAAGTAAACATACAACTCATAATCATCATTAACATATATACCTTTAAATAAGATCATGCTATTATGCGCTAGTATCTTACAAAATGTTACTTCTATATAAACATGCTCTACACAAGATTAACATATGTGCATGCTGATGCAGTCATGTCACAAATATTTATGTCAACTAAATGCTTTTAAATGGTAACTAAAACATATGATTTATATACGTAAACTTGTAAACTATACTCTACTTATGATGCAATGCTTTCATAAGATACTTCTTGAAATCTTTTCTGAAATGCTGTTTTCTGAACTCTCTATCTGAAAGTTTCTTTCTAAAAACCCTTTTCTGAAAACTTTACTTGAAAACTAGTTTCTGCTTTAAAACTCTGAATCACTCGTAAAACCGATGTTTCTGAAAACTTTCTTTTCTAAAAGGCTCTTTCTGAAAATTGTAACTGAAAGCTGAGATCTGAAAACTGTTTCTAGAATCTATTTTCTGAAAACTATTTACTAAAGTCTGACTTTTGAAAACTATGTACTGAAAATCTGAAATCTGAGATCTGAAGCTTTTCTGAAATCTGTATCTCTGTCTGAAAACCTGGATGTATGAGGGCGCTACATATCGCCGTCCCCCATACGCCTAACTGGAGCCAGTAATGCAAATCCATGACTTTGAGGAGATATGTCTCGCCGTCCCCCAAACGATGCCACTACTGTCTCAAAACTGGTGGTCTTGGGGCGCTACGTGTCGCTGACCCCCAAGCCACAAACTGGAGTTGGGGTGCGGATCTATACTACCACCCAAACTCAAACTCTGGGGTCTAGAGGCGTTGTGTATCGCTCATCCCCCTAGCCCCGGCTCGAGGATCTGAGAGCGTCCCCTCAGTCCTCCACATGTGCACATGCTCACTGAATCCGTCAATTCCAACTGTATCTCTGTAATAGTTACATACTGGGGTGAGTTTTTACGTCATGCCCCGAAAACTATAAAACCATATACTGTATCTAAAAACTGAAAGGAAGCCTTTTCTGAAATATATTGTCTTTCAAAACATTTGAAACTTTTCTTTGAAACCTTTGAAATCTTTGAAAACATTTTTATCTTTTGCTCGACTGCTGAAAACTTTAACACACACCTACATGCAGATGTTTTCTCATGATCCTTTCTACCTTAACCATGCTTCCTTATAATGTAGTATATGCACATATACATATTCATGCATACCCATAATTTAATGGTGTGTGAATTATAATCTTACATGCTTCCATCTCTAATGACCTTATAATCTATAGGCTCATACTATCATCAACATGCTTGTTTACACTAAAACATATTTATGATTTATCATACATCTATACTACCACAAATAAACATATGCATATACTTTTTCATACTATCTTACTAATGCTATACTTATACTTGTAATCTCATTCAAAACTCTGATTCTACATTACTCTATACACATACACAGTGTTTTCATCTTCTTTCAACTCATTTAATTTCACATATAGGCTATAGTATTCATAAACTATTTATCATGTATCCTCACAATTTTCAAAACATATGATCATGCTAATATGCTTGTTTCTTTATAATTTATCATCTTTTAAAATTTAATCCCATTCTTTAGGGTGTAGTTTTCTACAACCCCCATACCCAAGTCTCAAATATATTAGGTTTATCAGTATTTACTCTCGCTTCCTGTATACGCATATACTTTTCATTCTTATACTTTTCAATCTAAAGCTTACTGATGTCTTTCTGTTTATATACGCGCGCGCGTGTGTGTGTGTGTGTGTGTATGTGTGTGTATATATATATATATATATATCTTTACCTCTATATGTTCATGCTTGACTTTTGCTCATACACATGCTTATAGTTATTTGTTCTTATCTATATATGTATATAAGTACACTTGCCTCTTTTTCCTACATTCATCTTTATATATATACAAGTTTCATACATATAACTATATACAAATTTATTATATTAATAATGTCGAACATCATTAAACATCTTAAGTATTCATAGCATGAGTTACTTACCTGGTTTCGCGGACACTCCGAACCTGAACCCGATCGAAATTCTGAGGCCATATTCAGACTCCCAACGGCCATACGAACGTGCTGGTGTCGACGGAATTCCGATCGGAGCTACTGTTCACATGAGTGCTACAGTACACGATCCGCTTTCTTTCTCGTTTCACGTGCAATCGGCTTCTGTTCGGTGAAATCGACTTCGCATACTCGTAGTACTCTCCGAGGGCTTCGATTTGGTAGGTGGCTCCGGCCGTGAAACGAACTGATGAGCCGGATCCGTCAAACCCATTCTCGTCATAATTCTCCTCGGTTTCTCGTCGTCGGCGGCGCTATTCGGCCGATCACCGGCCACCAACTCACTCCCCATTGCCGGACGATCACGACGCCACCGGTGCACCGGCTTGACGCCGGCCAGAGGCTCGCCGGCGAGCTTCTCCACAAAGGGGGACGATGAGGGTCGTGTGAGGGATTTTGTTTTGGTTTTCCATTTTTACTATTTTGAAAACTTGAGGGCTTTATATATTAGATTGAAAATATCATAAAGGCCCCCGCGAATTTGCTGTTTAGTACTTAACTTGGGGTGTCAGCGGTAATTAGCAATTTTGAGGCCCTTATGGTGCAAATTTCAAAAATTGTTCAACATAAAAGTTGTTCATCTCGGAAAAATGAGTTCGATGGTACAGGAATGAGTTCAATCAGAGTTCGTTTGCTAATTCTGTGACCAAAACTGTAAACTTTACGCCTTTTACGAAAATCGCGGAACTGACTTTTAATCCCAATCATTTTCCCACGCGATGAATATTCATAATATATTATTCCAACTCATATAACATCACTTGAACTCTTGTTCTTCATTATCATCATGCTTTGAGACTATAACATCAGTCCGGGAATCTTCTAGAACAGTCCCGAAAATCTGGGATGTTACATTCACCCCTCCTTATAAAAATTTCGTCCTCGAAATTTCTCCATCCTTATAACTGCTGATTCGAACCCGGTCGAATATGCAAAAACTATTTTACTCTAAACTATCCTACAAATGCTATCACTGCATCAAAGTTGGGCACAGGAAAAGGAACTGTCCTGACTACATTACTCAGGTGAGGAGGGAGAGAGCATCTACATCAGGTACATTTATTTTTCCAGTTATTGATTTATCTTTAGCTTGTGAAGCCATTACATCCAGCTGGATTTTAGATTCTGCTTGTCCTATTCACATTTGCAATTCGTTGCAGGTGCTGAAGGAAAGTATGAGGCTGAAGCCTGGAGAGATGCAGTTGCGATTCAGGAGTGGAGACTCTCTGGATGCAGTTGCAGTGGGAGTATGCGAGATCTCATTGCCGAATGGGACACATTTTTTTTATATGAATGTCATTTTGTACCAGGATGTGTAGCTAATATTATATCTACGGTTATCGTAATCATATTAAGAACTGTTCTTTATATTTATATGATAAACGTAATATTCAGATCCTTTGTTGTCCAAACCAGCATGGTCATTATACATTGCAAACTTCTAAAGATATTTTAAATGCTGGAGTTAATAAACGTAGTTTACCTGTTGTTAATGATCGCTGCGTAATCACACGCGTATAACGCAAGCGCACGTATCGTTCAAGTAGTATAAAAATATCGATTCCATGAGGACTTAATTTCTATTATTATTATTATTATTATTATTATTATTAATTATTGATAATATTTATTTACAGGTATCCAATTAAAGGGAGAATGGATTGATTGCTTTTGGTTGGTTGAATGTGGATTTGCTAAATAAATAAATAAAGACACAAAAGAAAATACAAAGGAAAAATAAACAAAAGACTCAAATATCTAGGGTTGTGACTTGACACAATATTATTCTAATGATGAATTGATTTTCTTATATATGTATAATCATTTAGTTTGCTAACCTGAAACACGAAGATATGCAAAAGCCGCTGTCGATGATTAGATGCAAACACCCAAATAACCCAATTAATCATATATCTATGTTAACCAAGTTATCGGAATTCATTAAGTTCAAGTTCCAATAATAGCCACCCCCGCCCGACAGGTATATGTCTATCCTGTAAGAAAATCTATTAAAGGGTTATCTATCATCAAGGAAGATCGTGGGTTATTAAATCTAAGGCTGAAACCTAAAATCTCTTTTCCAAGTTCATTTTAAGTTTACCACCTAAATCTTATTGGTGATCAGGCAACAAGAAACATTAAGCTTAAGATTCAATAAACAAACTAAAGAATTACCTAACATATAATTAAATCAATTTTTAAGTATGTGAATATTGTGTTTCATCACTTCCCTAGAATAAAAATAAAATGCTGGGGGTTGGGGATCCACATTTACTATTTCCAATTTAGAAATCTCTCTTACTATAATATAGAATTTATTATGGGTGAGCAAAATCGGTTTCAGTTCCGGTTCCGCATGGAACCGGAACCTACCCGAAAAAATTCGGTTCTGCACTAAGTGGAACCGAAACCGAAACCTACCCAATTAAACAGGGTACCCTATTATTCGGTTCCAATCTGGTTCTGGTCCGGTTCCGAATTACCCTATTTTAAAATATTTTAATGAAAACTGCATTCCAATACGAGTCCGTATGAAAAAATGGGACCAAATCGGAGTGCGGAAGCTCAAGAACGAGAAAAATGAAGTTTTAGACTTTTAATGCTCGTCAGCCTCATTACCTTTTCTGTTTTCATTTACAATTAGGCAAGTTATCAGTGCATTGGGTTGCCTAGTTATGAAACCTTGGGTATGCTATGTTTAAAGTTTAATCAAAGTAAATTAAAAAATAAATGGACAATCAATGAGAAGAATGATACTGTTTCATTTTATCTCTCTACATCATCCGTCAGCTCCTCCATCAGTTTGTACAGTCCTCTAAGCAACAACATAAAAATGATCAAAATAGATCAAATTGATGATATATTACAATAAAAAATTTGTGCCACTAACCCTCAAATTCATTTCTAAATTCTGCTCATTTTGGAACAACAGCATAAAACCGGTTCCATGATCCGGTTTCGGTTCCGATCATTTGGGAATCGGCACCTACCCGGATAAAATCGGTTCCTTCATTTTTGGAACCGGAACCTACCCGATTACAACCGATTTCGGTTCGAAACCCGGAAAACCGGTCCGGTTCCAACCGGTTCTGGGTAGACCCGGAACCGTTGCTCACCCCTAAAATTTATCGGTGATATTACCAACCAGCCATATAGGCGATATCATAATTAAGTCAGATTTTAATTAAGTCTGAATGACCATAAAGGTAGCATCATTATTTGTCCATAAACTAGCCATACAGGCGGTAATCATCTCTCACATAAAGACCGGCTATATATGCGGTGTCACATTATGTCAAATAAATAAAACCAGCCATTAAGGCGGTATAACCTTTATGTTAAATTATAATTTCCATATTATAATTAAGGGAGATTAATCAAAACAAAAATAATAAAAGCTTCACCATTCCCCCTACGGAATATTAACTACAAAACATAAAAGTAAATAAAAGAAAATAAACTACTACTATTACTGAAAATAAAAATACATAAATTAAATACTGAAAATAAATACAGACAAGATGCAATCCTTAAATTCCATACAAAAACCTAGTGAAAGAATGAGAATTACAAATGAAATGACTTGGTATTTATAGGAAAATTTAAAGGCTTCCACCAATTTCTCCACCGATTGCTCCACCAAACACTCCACAAAATCCTCCACCAAACATGCAAGCATGTTTGGTAGAAGTTTGACAATTTTATTTATTTATTTGTTTTGAAAATTATTTTAATAATTACACATAACACACTTATGGATGTTTCATCAATTTCGGTTATGAAATCTTCAGAATTCGAAATTATTTTGTCTTTCAAAGTTGTAAATATTTGAGTCTTATTTAATCTGCAACTTGAATCACCTTAATCCGATATTGGAGTAAAATTTTTTGGCCAAAATACGATAGTTGCGTAAAGTTAGAATTTCCGAAACTGTACTTCGTTAGAATGCCATTTCAAGTTTTCAATCTCCAAAATCAAAATGTCAAGTCCAGTTTTCACTCTTATTTGTTTCACATTTCATCCTAAATGATTCCATTAAATCCCAATTTTATTTTATCTGTAAAATAAACAAAAACACAACAAAACTTTCATCAAACCCGAGAAACTAAACAAAATATTAGGTAAAATGGGCAGTAAATATTGATATATTTTCTGCTCATCACACCCCCAAACCTAACATTTTGCTAGTCCTCGAGCAAAAAAATAAAATAAAATACAATAAAAATTAAAATTTAACTAAGCCACTTTCGTAGGGATCACTGTTGCATTTAGCATATGCAACAAGCTTTTAAACCCCTAGGTGTCCCTACTGGACGAGTTGTTGTATCGTGAGGGCTTACAGCGACGATACCCACAAACGTCAATCTAATGCACATAAAAGAAAAAAGAGAATAAAACTAATGCACACAAAAGTGAGATTAATCTAAATCAAAATAATAAAAGCTTCACCCTTACCTAGCGAAAATCTAACTACTAAATATAGAAGAAAAGAGAATAGAAGAAACTACTACTCTTACTACAAATACATATATTAAATACTGAAAAATAAATACAAACAAGATGAAATCCTTACAAAACCCTAAGGAAAGCATGAGAATTACAAATGAAATGGCTTGGTATTTATAGGAAAATCTAAAGGCTTCCACCAATTTCTCCACCAATTGCTCCACCAAACACTCCACAAAGCCTCCACCAAACACTCCACCAAACATGCCATAAGACACTCCAAAAAACACTCCACCAAATATACAAGCATGTTTTGTGGAAGTTTGACAATTGTAAATTGTCATTTTCTATTTTTTTATATTTTGATAATGACTTTAGTAATTACACAAAACATATTGGATTATTCGTTAATTTTGGTCATGACAACTTTAGAATTCGAAAATATTTAAAATTTCAAAGTTGTAGATCTTTGAGTCTTCTTTAATCTGCAACTTGAACCAGCGCAATCAAATATTGGATGGCAAAAATACCAAACATGTGCAAAACGGGAATTTAGGACTACACTTCGTGACGCGTACAGTAAATTTACATTTTTGTCCTTTTTTTCTCCAGATTTCATCATTTTAGCCCTCAGTTGATACCATTAAGTCCCAATATTATTTTTATCTGCAAAATAAACAAAAACACATCAAAACATTCATAAAACTCGAGAAACTATACAAAATATTAGGTTAAATTGGTGGGAAATAGTGATATAATTACTGTTAGGGTTGGTGCTCTCGGCGCCAATTTTATTATGTATTTCTATGTAAATACTAATGTAACGTTTTATTATGAATAAAATGAACAGTTTATTTTATATAAATTCTTCTTTTATATGGTAAAGACGTAACCGACCTTAGAATGATTAGTTATGATACTGTTGCAAAAGCCTCATAACTGACATTGAGTTGTATCATGATGTTATCATTCTTAGACAGTTCCTGGTCAAGGTTTACACAACTTGGTCAGTAAAATAAACTCGTAGAGACTGGTACATGTCGTATATTGGAATCTTGGATTCCGATGGTTTCTCAGTGAACCATGAGTCTTGGAGACTCGTATAGACATGTAGGTGTTTATAGCGGATAAACACTGAAAGACTCACCGAAGATTCTTAATGGATGGTACATCAACATCAATAAGAATCTTCTCTGGTTGAGTGAGCATAGTGATTCTTTGACTGAGATACCACTGTGGATATCTGAGTTATCCTCCACACTTAGATGGCAGTCAAGTCACCGATCTATTTAGATCAGACCTCCGCATGTTCATTGGGTGTGGACTGATGTTCAAGATATCCTGTGTGTATCAAGATAGGATCCGTTAGCTCTGTGTACATAGTATAGGTATTCAATATGGAATTAGCAATCTATTAAATCCATGGGCTCGTGGTACACTGTAGAAATTAGTTCTAAGTGTTATTGGAGGGATTGCTGATAGAAACGTCGACGTGATGATATCTATAGAGATTTGGTGTTTGTATCTGTATCTCTGGATTAATCCGGATACCTGTGACGGAGGGATTATACGTATGCAGTGACCTCGACCTGTATGATTCAGTGAGTTTATTCGTGTTCGTCATAATTTATGAGTGGGTGAATTATGGACACGTAATTTGATTTCGTGACGGATATGCCTGAATCTAGAGAGTCTCACTAATGAAATTTACTCGTAGAGCACTAGGACAACTGTTATGAATAATACTGATTATTTATAACTCGTTTAACGGTTAAACGAAAAATACATGCAATCGGGACCTATCGGTCATTTCCAATATTGATGTGTATTTTATTTAATATTTGATTTTATTAAATACACATTAATAAAATATCAAATTATGATATTTGATTTATATCAATAATATATGTATTTGAGATATTTAATATAAATATAATACATATATTTAAGATATTTATATTTATATTTATTAATTATTATTTAATTGTTAAATAATTAAATTAATTTATAAAATAAATATCTAAATTAATGATTTCTACTTTATTAAAGATGGAAATGGCATGGTTTCATTGGAACACTTTTTGATCTCTTTATTAAAGTCAAATTGTTAACTTTATTAACAAATAAGTGTGCCAATTGTTTTTGAACAAAATTAAAATAAATGTTATTTAATTAATTGTTGCAAAAATCGGCAATTGAAAAAAGTGATACAAAAAAATTGATTTTGTTTCATTTTCTATGATTGATAGCAACATCAACAAAAATTGGAAAAAAGGAATTGAGAGCATTTTTGGTGAAGAAAAGAAAAGAAAGGAAACAAAGGTAAAATACTTAATTTTGTAAGTTCTTTTCAAATTTCTTCCTACATGAAAAATGTTTCAAATATTCTTAGCTTCAATTGTGTAGTTGAGAACATGCCTCTATTCTTTTAGTTTCTAATTAAAATTGTTGGATGCTTGTTGGATGTGATTAAGGATGTAGAATTAATTTATTTGCTTATTAATGTAATTAAGCTTAATAAATTAATTAGAAAATTAAAGTTGCTATTCTAGAGTTAATTAGACATCCATAGTTAACCTAGAATTATTTTTGATTAATTTCATGATGGTGAGAATTAATTGGTGTTGTAATTTGAAGATTAAAGTATTGAATTTTACTAATTTAGTGTAAATTGCCAATTTGAGTGATTTATGAAATTAGGGTTCTAAACCTACTCAAATTTTAGGGATTTTCATATATAAGCTTTAATTTGATGTATATTTGATGCATGTAAAATTTGGGATTAATTGGATTTGATCTTGATGTCTTTTGAGCATTTTGGGCCAAATTGTAATTAACTAATGTTTAGGGGCTGTTTCGCAAATTCCAGAAAAATCTGGGCTGTTGGCGCAATTCTGGAAAATATTATGGTCTTGTTGCAAAACTTGAAAAAATTATTTTTGGGTTAATTTGGAATTAATTAAATATGTTGTTGACGGTTGATTTTGGTCTCATGGCAAAATGAGAATTTTTACCCCAGGACAATCCTCCTTCAATAGTGAATTTGTTTGGTTATGGGGAAAAACAAAAGCAAACTTTGGAAGGAGACGGGAAAACTCACTGGTTAACGCAGAGGTTTAACGTGGTTCGGCGGATGTGATCCTACCTACGTCCACGGGCATAAAACATGTGCCTTTTATTAAGAAACAAGGTGCTCGGTAAATCCGAGTAGGGTCGGTCGGTAATAACCGAGCAGTTGCAATTACACACACTCACAATCCTGTCTACTGTTCTTTTGTTTATGCTTTTTATGCGAAGGAAAAACCCCCCTTATCTATCCCTTACTTCCCAATTTATACTAATTTTGAGGCGGTTCCTTCCTCAAGTGGGAACCTTTACATTTAATGAAATCTCTTCCCTCAAGACCACTTGGCCTAAAATATCTTATTTTCATCATTAGTGATGTCCCATCACCTTATCTCTTAGGGACACTGTCCCATCTCCTTATCCTTTAGGAATAAGGCGGTGGAAAATATCTTCACATCTTCTCTGCTCTTGCCCATGAGGTCGGCATACCCGGACACCTTTATGACGCTCTTCCTATGCTGCTCGGCGATTCCCCTTGATTTATACCGATGAGGTCGGTTTTGCCTATCTCGTGACCGACCTCCTTTAACCCTGATCGGTCTATCACCTCAGAAGCCCCTGGGTAACATTTTACCATTTCACCATTCCTTCGTTATTAAAGATATCGCGGGGCCTAAAAATACCCCCAACATATGTCCCCTAGTTCTCGGTTCCGATGAGTTTTACGAGTTGGTGCCGAGAACTATACTTGTACTCACTTCGTAGCTTTAGTGGTCAATTACAGCAGATCCACGCCTATTTTGCTTTCTCTCCCCGTTATTTTTTAAGGTGAAATTCCTTTAATGACCCTCTACCAAAACTTTCCTTGAGATACGCAAACATCACGTCTTTCTTAAATGCCCATCAAGTCACTAGCTAGGGTTTTCCAGAAATTCGCCATTTGTTGATCATCCACTATCCTCCAGTCAAAAAAGCAATCAATCTGTCCGTTGGATGCTGGTCTGAAAAGGCATCTGATCTCGTTCGTCCATCTTTCCCGATCAATCTTCAAGGACAATAGGTGGCGCCCATCCAGTGCTACTCTTTCAACCCTTTAGTTACCAGAGCACCTGGTTTATTCAAACAAAACCCATCAGGTGGCTCTTCTCCCATCGCTTTAACTATTTCGGCTATTTGCCAAATCACATATGCCCTTCCTTCTTCAGCAGAGACCCAATGAATTTCACAAGGAGACCCCAAGAACCGCATCTGTCGCTTTACATCCCTTTAGCTGGAACACAAGTAAGTCTGAGTAGCTTTCTTACCCTTTATTCTGAACGTTTCTTCTTTGCTACTTCTAACGAATCCGTTTTCTTGCTTTTATCTTTTAGGATAGTCAAATAATTCGCATAATAGGCCGAGCCACCCTTAGTTTTCCTTATAATTACTTCAGACCGGTGGCGATTAGAAAAACTTTTCCGCTCCTGATGAATACGGCCTAGGCATTCAAGGCCCTTAGGTTTAATTCTCGTGTTTTCAGAATAACCGTGGAATTTCCCCTAGTTCTTAAGGAACAGCTGCAGACTGACTTTCTCTTCTTTTCCAATCCTCGAACTGTTAAAAATGTCTGATACCATATCTTCCTCTGCTAACCCTTCGACTCCCCTTGTCGAAGAGCCTTCTTCAAGCTCGGGGGCACCGAGTGTAGAAGACCTCGATACCACCCCTATCCCTTCCGAAATTGAACAAGACACCTATCACCAGAGAATTCCCCGAAAGGATCCAAAGCCTGGTGACTTTGACTGCTCATCCCTGGACATGAATCGGCCATCCAAGATAACCAGCGAAGATCTGGCATTACTTCGGAAACGTTATGATATTCCAGAAGGTATTACTATTGAAATTCCAGGCCCATCGGACCGCGCCAACAAGCCAGACGAAAGGCTCAGTGGCCCTCCTCCCGGCTTTTTTTCGAGTGTGGACTTCGACTGCCAATTCAACCATATTTTGCCTGGTTGCTGGCCGAGATGGAGGTTGCCCCCTGTCAATTAAGCCTGAATAGTTGGAGGATCTTGGCCTCACTGTATGTGATATGGCACCAGGTGGGACTCGGCGAACCTTCTTTGGAAGAAGTGAAGAGATTGTACAAATTGAAGGCTAACCCAAAAACGCACCATGGTTGGTACTATCTTTCGGCCTATGTCAATTCACCGAGCATTGTTGGTAGACTCCCTGATTCGAACAAGAACTTTAAAGACTTATGGTTCTGGGCCACAGGAGACTGGGGCGGGTTCTGAGAACTCATGAGGAATAGGTTTTGGTCCCAGACATCTTCAAGGCAGGAGGTCAGGACTTTCCCCCTTTAATTTCCTTATTCTTGCCTTTACCATAGGGTTCTGACGCCTTAGTTTCTTTCCAGCATGCTGGAGAGATGCTCCCAAAGTTTCACACCAAGTCCAGACGCGAATACGCTCTGCTCGGCAAATTTCTGGTCCCTGGAGGGAGTTTGTCAATGACCAAGCCTTGGCCGCGTCGGGTCTTATTCGATCCGTTCCTCCGAAGGCCTCAGGTCGGATCGGTAGACCCCTACTAACTTTTTAGCCAAATATTTCAGCCTTTTCTGGCATGATGCTGCTTCCGTAATTAGCCAAACTCTAAACTGACCATCTTTCTTTCGTAGGAATGTCCAAGAAACCGAAGTACTTTGATCAATTGGCTGGTGCAGCAAGGAAAAATGGCCACGCCGGGGTCGGGTCTTCTCGGAGGCAAACCGCTCAAACTGAAGCCAAGAGGACGGTAGAAGAGGTACCCCCATCAACCGCCCTGATTCTGTCTCCTCCATCCAGGGAATCGCCCTCAGCGGCTGCTCGGCATGACAGCCCCTCAAGACCAACAAGAAAAACAAGACGTTTGTTTGGGGTAGAGGAGGCCGAGCTATCTCGGGAGATAGAAGAAGAACAAATTTTAAGCCAAAGGCAGCCTGCTCAGGAAGAAAAGAGAGAGCCGAAGGGGCCTTCTAAAAAATGGAAAGGTGTCGTAGTCCTTGGGGTATATGACCTTAGCTAGGATTCGGGAGGCCACTTCCCACTTGGTGCCGGCTTTTAATGAATTGGCCGAAGCAATTCCTCCGGAGAAGGCTCCAAAATACGAAGACTTCTCACCTGAAGAAGTGGTTGCAGGACTGTGCTCCCAGATGGCCAAGGTTCCCGCAATCTTTCTCTTTCGTTAAGCTTTTAAGTTTTTTTTTTAACATCCGACTTTTTACCCTTGTCCAGGCGAACTATTTGGCAGCCAAGAATAAAGACCTTCTTCTGAGTCTTTTAGCTGAGGGCGGTCAGGCCCAGAGGCTCCAGAATCGACTTTCTGAGATGGAGGCTGAGCTGGCCAAAAAAGAACTTGCCACGGTCGAGGCCCACTCGATGAATAAATCTCTCAGAACCGCTCCCTCTGTAGAGAAAAAGAATGCGGAGGATGCCAAGAAGAGCTTGGAAGCTGCCCTGGCTAAAAACAGGATTTTACAGGTGGAGGTGTGCAGTGTTGAGTCCAAGCTGCGGGCCAAAGAGGAGGAGCTAGCATGGGTCCGAAAAGATTTTATGAAAAGAGAGGGATGCCATCAGACTTGAAGGGGTCGAAGATTATGCTGAAATCATCCCGATGATCTTGCCTAATTTAGACATGGGGCCCATTCATGCGGCTATTCGCTTCTGTAAGAGGGAGATTTCCCAAGAGGTGTTCCAAAGATGGTTGCCCCCTTCTCCCACAGAGGCCATGGGTCCCGACCCCATCTCAGTTGCCCCAGCCCCGGAAGAGCCAGCGCACCCTGTTCCTGCTTCAACAGCCGATGTGCCCTCCCTTCCTGAAGAAAGACATACCGAAGTGTCTGTTCCCACACTTGGAGCTACATCCGCCGGTGCTTCTCAGCTCGCCAATATGGAAGCCGTTATTCCCTTCTCTAAGGCCAAACCCAGCCTGCCGCCGTCCGACCCGTCCAAAGAAGAACTGGCTACCCTTGAACGGGCTGGTTTGTAAGGGGTAACCTAAATGGGGCCCCATAATACTCTTTGAACAATATTTCTTTTTCTGCAGATCCCTAAACTATCTCTGTGTAAATGCTTGACATGTTTATGCTTTACTTTTGATCTTTCATGATTTGCTTCACCCTCTTACTCGCCCATGATTCTTCTGAAACCCTCGATCAGGACGGACTCCATGGGACATAATCTGACCCAGAGCCGAAAAGAACCATAATGGCCCTGGGAGAATAGATTCTGGCCCCGTTCCTAGTAACACAAACAAGGGCCTCGGGGGAACGAATCCAGTCTCGGGCCTAATAATACGATCACGGGCATCGGCGGAACGAATCTAGCCCCCAGCCTAATAATACAAACACGGGCCTCGACGGAACGAATCCAGCCCCGAGCCTAATAATACGAACACGGGCCTCGGCGGAACGAATCCAACCCCGAGCCTAATAATACGATCACGGGCCTCGGCGGAACGAATCTAGCCCTGAGCCTAATAATACGAACACGGGCCTCGGCGGAACGAAACCAGCCCCAAGCCTAATAATACAAACATGGGCCTTGGCGGAATGAATCCAGCCCCGGGCCTAATAATAATCATCTGGGACTTAACTGAAGAGAAATGAATCAACCTTCGAAGCCTTCACCTGACCCTAGCACGGGCGTCCCCTTGCTAGGCCAGCAAAAATCAAAAACAAAACCTTGGGAAAATAAAAATAGAAAGCGGGGGTGACACAACACTTGTCCCAAATCAAAATACTTCACAAGTGAAAACAACAGCACAGATTCCTCAAAGCAACGTCCTGTCCGAGGCCTCCAAAACACAATCTTGAATCTTTCAATTCAGAGTCCCGGCGAACCAGGATTTGGATCAATGAGCGTTTAAAACGGTAAGGGTACTTCCTCTATACATCGGGACTCCATGGAGCCTGAGTACTGCTCGAGGGCTTCTACTGCTCGAGGGCTTCTCCTTACAACGCTGGAGCAGACACACGCTACGAAGGCATTACCCCTCCTCGTGCTATGTCTCTCACGGAACCAAACGATTTAAGGATAGTGTCCGAAACATTAAGGGCATGCTCCTCCTTAAGTTCTATACCACTGGAGCAAACAATCGTCAAGGGGACTCAATCCCTCCCCGTGCTATGCTGCCCACGGATCCTTACGATCAAAGAACTAGGGATCAAAGAGTGTTCGAAACAGTAAGGGCATGTTCCTCCTTAATTTCGATACCACTTGAGCAAATAATCGTCACGGGGGCTCAATCCCTCCCCATGCTATGCTGCCCACGGATCCTCACCATCAAAGAACTAGGGATCAAAGAGTGTTCGAAACATTAAGGGCATGTTCCTCCTTAATTTCGATACGACTAGAGCAAACAATCGTCACAGGGGCTTAATCCCTCCTCATGCTATGCTGCCCATGGATCCTTACTTGCCGGGCTGACCTTACGGAGTCACATTTCCCGTAGATCGCCCCTTTGAAATATTTTCATAATTCCGGCCGGTTGACCTCCTTCACAGGGGTGCTCTGCCTTTGCAGTTATCATTTCCAATCACTTCATGCCTCATGGTATGTTTCTATTTGAGACAACAATAGCCCAATCAGTACACCCTTCCCCGGGGGTCTGAAAATAATGCATGCGTTTGGCATGGCATGAGTCCAGCGCCCTTCTGGTTCCCAGATCATTTCCCATACCCTGAACATGCCTTCAGAGGGCCGAGTATTTCTTCTCTTTTAAACTTATTTAACAGACAAAAGCAGTTATAAAGGCAAAAGTATTTTTTATTTATCTTTGTAAGACCACATCATTCTTTCCTACAACTTAACAAAGGTCACTTTTCCCTAATCATCTTACTGAAAATACTTTCTCAACATGTTGGCGTTCCCTGGCTTCTTTAGCCGAGTACCGTCCAACTGTTCTAGAAGATAGGTTCCTGGCCTCATAATTTCCACCACCCTGTATGGTCCTTCCCATTTTGCACCTAGCGATCCTTCTTCCATTCTGCGGGTATTCAGAGTCACTATTCTTAAGACCAGATCCTAAGGAAGAAAAGACCGGGTTTGTACTTTCTTGTTATAGAACCGAGCCACCCTCTACTGACATATTGCGGCCTTCAAAGCAGACCTCTCTCGCCTTTCATCGATCAAATCCAGGTGGCCCCTAACGAGATCCTCGTTCTGTTTTTCTTCAAAATACTGAACTCGGTGGGTGATTACTCCTATCTCTGCTGGGATGACGGCCTCGCACCCATAGGATAGCAAGAATAGAGTTTCCTCGGTAGAACCTTTATAAGTGGTCCGGTGTGCCCATAACACCTCGGGTAGTTCTTCCACCCACAGCCCTTCATAGGTTCCCAAACGAGCTTTAAGATTTGCCTTAATAACCTTGTTAGCAGCTTCAACCTGGCCATTGGATTTAGGATGGGCGGGCAAAGCAAACCTTAAGGCGATCTAAAGGTCTTCACAAAGGCTCCTGAATCCTCTGCTATCAAACTGTTTGCCGTTATCTGTGACAATCGCCCGTGGGATTCCGAATTTGCAAATGATATTCTTCTTTACAAACTTAGTTGCCTTATTTTCTGTAATTACGGATAATGGCTTAGCCTCTACCCATTTAGTGAAATAATCTATGGCCACAATTACATACTTGGCCTGCCCACGCCCCTTCGGCATTGGCCCGATGATATCTAACCCCCATTGAGCGAACGACCAAGGGCTGGATAATGTGGTTAGTTGCTCTGCAGGGAGGTGGTGGATGTTGGCATTTTTCTGACACCTGTCACACGTCCGGGCTACCCTCATCCCATCCTGATACATAGTTGACCAATAAAATCCTTACCTCAGAGCTTTAAGCGCAATCGATTTCCCCCCGGTATGGCTCCCGTAGATCCCTGTATGAATTTCTCAGAGTACATAATCAGCCTCCCCCCCTTCCAGACACCTTAGGAGTGGCACCGCATAACCCCTTCTGTAGAGTACTCCCTCGATTAAAAAGAATCTGCTACATCTGTATCGTAGCTTTCTGGCTTCTTTTTTATCTTCTGCCACTTCCTCTGTTTTCAAGTATCTCTTGATGGGTTGCATCCAACATGACTTGTCTTGTATACTGAGCTCCATCGACTCGGGCTCTTCTACACTTTTCGTTTGGAGGCAAATGAGGGGAATCTCCTGGGGCTTTTCTGACCTGATTGATGAAGTGAGGCGGGCTAGTGAGTCCGCCTGATAATTGTCCTCTCTACTGATCTGCCAAAATTCCACGCTCCCTATTTTCCCAGCCAAACTTTTTACGGCCGCCAAGTAGGCCATCATATTCGGTTCCTTGGCCTGAAATCCCCCTTTCAATTGCTGAATGGCCAGATGAGAGTCACTTCTTTCCAATACGTCCCGAACTTCCATTGCAATGCACAACCGTAACCCAGCCAAGATCGCCTCATACTCTGCCTCGTTGTTGGTTGCTTCAAAAGAAAATCTTAAGGCATACATCACCTCCTCTTCCTTACCTCTTTTCAACACAACCCCGACTCCGCTCCTTTGGGAATTTGCAGAGCCATCTACCGACAACTCCCACATTTATTCTCTGATTGCCAGGACTTGTGAAGTTGTAAATTCAGCCACGAAATCTGCTAACGCCTGGCCTTTGACCGCCATCCTCGGTAGATAGGAAATACCGTGCTCATTCAATTCTACCGACCACTTTATCAATCTGCCCGAAACTTATGGTTTTTATAGAATCTGCCTTAAAAGGTAACTTGTATAGACCCCTATTGGATGGGCCTGGAAATAAGGTCTTAACTTCCGGGCAGAAGTAACTAAGGATAGAGCGACCAATTCATGCGTCGAATATCTAGTTTCAGCATCTAACAAGGCTTTACTCACATAATACACTGGTCTCTGGATTTTTTCGGCTTCTTGTATTAATACTGAACTAATAGCATGCTCGGACACAGCTAAATATAAAAAGAGAGTTTCGCTTGGGATTGGCTTGGCTAAGAGCGGGGGTTGTGTCAGGTATACTTTTAACTGACGGAAATCCTCATTACATTCTGTGGTCCGGACGACCTCCTTTCGAGCCTTTTTAATAACTTTGAAGAAAGGGTGGCACTTGTCGGTTGCTTTGGAAATGAAGCGATTTAATGCGGCCACTCGTCCTGTGAGACTCTGCACTTCCTTAACGGTCCCAGGAGACTTTAGGTCCAGAATAGCTTGGATTTTTCATGGATTCGCTTCTATGACTCGGGAGCTTACCATGTAACCCAGAAACTTTCCTGAGGCTACTCCAAAAGAGAATTTTTCTGGATTCAACCTTAAGCTGTGCTTCCACAATAGTTTAAAGGTTTTCTTTAAGTCACCTACATGAGATGCTGGCTCCATGGACATGGTTGTCATATCATCAACATATACCAACATCGACTTGCCATTGAGCGGCTTAAAAATCTTATTCACCAGTCTTTGGAACGTGGTCCCAGCATTTTTCAAACCAAAGGGCATTACCTTATAGCAATACAGCCCTTGGTCGGTGATGAAAGTCGTTTTCTCATCGTCGCCTGGACACATCTAAACCTGATTATATCCCAAGAATGCATCCATAAAGCTAAGCAGCCCATGACAAGCTGTTGTATCCACTAGTTGATCTACCTTTGGCAACAGAAAGCTATCTTTGGGGTAAGCCCTGTTGAGCTCGGTAAAATCCACACACATCCTCCACTTCCCGGTAGGTTTTCTGACAAGAACCACATTGGACACCCAATCAGGGTATTTTACCTCCCTGATAAACCCTACTTTAAGCAACATCTCTACTTCGGCAACTATAGCCTTACATCGTTCTTGATTGAAAATTCTTCTTTTTTGCTTGACCGGCTTGTGAACGGGATCTACCGCCAAGAGGTGATTAATAAACCTTGGGTCTATACCGGGCATGTCATTGTGCCCCTATGCGAACACGTCCGGGTATCACTTTATGAACCCCAACAAGTCCCTTCTTAATGCTTCGCCTAGGTTCGCTCCAATCTTCACGTTTTTGTTCGTTCCAAAGAGCTTCACCGACTTTAATTCTTCCACTGTCCCTAACCGTGGGACTTTCTTTGGCCGTTGACCTGGCGTTTTACTTGTTCCCTCTGGATCATCATCTCCCTTTCTCCTTTGACTTGCGTCTTCAACACAAAGGGTTTCCCTTGACAGGGTGCGAAGCAGCTCCGAGCCGCCTTCTGGCTTCCACATACGACCCCAATCCTGTCCCGAGTTGGGAACTTCAATTTCATGTAGTAGCAGGACATTTCAGCTTTAATCTTCATCATAAAAGGCCGACCCATGATAACTTGGTAGCTAGTCATGCAATCCACCACTGTAAAATTTGTCATTATTGTTCGAGTGCAGGGGGAGGTTCCGACTGTCATTGCCAACTGTATTCTTCCCAACGGGAACACAGTCGACCCTCCGAAGCCATACATGGGAGTCCCATCGTCAACTATGGTGGCATACTCCACCTCAATGTTATCCAAGGCCTCCTTAGAGATCACATCCACTGCACTCCCGGGGTCTACCAAGATCCTGTCCACCCCGGAGCCTCAGATCACTGCTTTGATGACAAGGGCATCATCATGGGGAAAATCTACTCCTCGAGCATCTTCATCTGTGAACATCACTGGTACCGATCGACCACCCTGAACTCCTGATGCTGGATCCATCGCTAAAACTTCTAGTTTCCGGACACGATTATAATTTTTCCTCGCCTTTTTAGAATTCCCGGCTAGTGTTCTTCCTCTGGCAATAGTGTTTACCCGCCCATCATTCATTCTCTGCCTAGCCGTCATTGCCTCATGGTCAATGTATTTGTTCAAATATCCATTTCGCGCCAAGTCTTCCATTTGCACTCTTAGGTCCTTGCACTTCTATGTTGCATGCCCTCTTTGATTATGATGCACGTAGTAAACTGCGCTATTCCTCCGATCTGGCGGGTATTTTCGAAGGTCAGGTTCAACCAAAAGTCCTATGCCTTGGATATCTGCCATGATCCGCCTTAACGGTTTGTTTAAAATAACATAGGATTGCTCTAGGACAACATGGTTCACATGGCCCGGGGCCTTCCCTTTTTGATTATTCAATGATATTGGCTTAAACTCTTTTTGTCTCAGAGGTGGTTTCCTGCCCTCCTTGTCTTTCCTCCGTGAAACTTCTGCTCTGATCAGCCTCTCTTTTGCCGTTACGCCCCTTTTGTATGTTTTATCTTCTTCTTCCAACAGAGCGAACCTTCGTGCTATTTCTAAGGCAGTGGCGTAATCTGGTGTATCTTGAACCCTTAAGTAGGTCTAAAGTCCGCCGACCTTTAGAGCTCCTTTTAGGATTTCCAAAGCCTCCGAGGACTCATATCCTCCGACTTCGAGCACCAGATTGTGATATCGTTTGATAAAAGTGTATAGGGGCTCCTCGTCCTCTTGTTTCACAAGCCGTAACTCCCCCAGTGACTTCTTGGGGACACATGCCCCCTGAAAGTGTCAGATGAACGACTTTTTAAGCTATGAAAAACCGCTGATGCTCTTGGGGGTCAAACTTCGGAACCATAAAACTACCGGGCCACTCAAGGTTGGGGGAATACCTTACAGATAGCATCCCCCACCATCCCTTGGACTTCCATCAACAAAACAAAACTTTCCACATGGGATTTTGGGTCAGTGTGACCCTTATATAGTGCCATGGTTGGCATAGTAAATCGTCTAGGAAATTTTGCTGACCTTATCTCCTCTGTAAAAGGAGATTCAGCCTCATCATCGCCTGTATCTCCCGCATCTACCTTGAAATTTTCTTCCCACTTTGCCATCTCCCTCCGCAGTCAAGCTTTCATGCTGTCTTCAATGTCCTCTTGTGGTCCTCTGTGGCCCTCTTCATATCTGTCGTCCTGGATATGATGTATCCCGCGACTAAGTGTTTCCCTCTCAACTCCGGTACGCCTTCTATCTTTGCTTTTGTCGTTGCGAAAAATGCCGTGGGAGGAGCTTAGTGAACGTCTCTCCTCATCTTCTTCCCATATTTCCTCTCCTGGCAGATCCTTCCCTATCACCAAGGACCTCAATCTTGGAACACTCTTTCTTCTGGGTTCTTCATCTTCGCTTACATTCGTAGGTCTTTTTCCTTCTGCTATATCGTCTCTCATCTGGCTAGTTCCAGCCTCGAGTCTTTCACTATTCGTTCTCTCCATCCTTTCCAGCTTGTCCATTATGGATTTCAAAAGAGTTTGATTCTCTTCTCTGTTTTTCCTCATGCTTTCTTCCATCTTTTCCATCCACTCGGTCGTCGAACCTTCTGATGACCGGTGAGCTCCGTCCTCTGCCATTGTCTTGTTACGCGAGTTACTTCTCGTTCTTTCCCCACAGACGGCGCCAACTGTTGACGGCTGATTTTGATCTCAGGGTAAAATGAGAATTTTTACCCCAGGACAATCCTCCGTCAATAGTGAATTTGTTTGGTTATGGGGAAAAACAAAAACAAACTTTGGAATGAGACGGGAAAAATCACTGGTTAACGCAGAGGTTTAACGTGGTTCGGCGGATGTGATCCTGTCTACATCCACGAGCATAAAACATGTGTCTTTTATTAAGAAACAAGGTGCTCGGTAAATCCAAGTAGGGTCGGTCGGTAATAACCAAACAGTTGCAATTACACACACTCACAATCCTGTCTACTGTTCTTTTGTTTATGCTTTTTATGCGAAGGAAAAATCCCCATTATCTATCACTTACTTCGCAATTTATATTAATTTTGAGGCGGTTCCTTCCTCAAGTGGGAACCTTTACATTTAATGAAATCTCTTCCCCCAAGACCACTTGGCCAAAAATATCTTACTTTCATCATTAGTGATGTCCCATCACCTTATCTCTTAGGGACACTGTCCCATCACCTTATCCTTTAGGAATAAGGCGGTGGAAAATATCTTCACATCTTCTCTGCTCTTACCCATGTGGTCGGCATACCCGGACACCTTTACGATGTTCTTCCCATACTGCTCGGTGATTCCCCTTGATTTATACCGATGAGGTCGATTTTGCCTATCTCGCGACCGACCTCCTTTAATCCTGATCGGTCTATCACCTCGGAAGCCACTGGCCAACATTTTACCCTTTCACCCTTCCTTCGTTATTAAAGATATCGCGGGGCCTAAAAATACCCCCAACATATGTAATTGACATATTTAAAACAAAAATAATTAATTTGTAAAAGTTTGAGGTAATTTTGTAATTAAAAGAAATATGTTTTCTTGGGTTGTATTTCATAATTTAAGTATTGGTTAATTAAATAAATTAGTTTATTTAATTGTTCCAAGAAAAATTTTTGAAATCGGAAAAATCGTTTTTCCGCATTAAATTCTTAATAAAACCCCAACATAATGGTATTAGAGTGAGTCTGATTCTGGAACCCCGATATATGATTATGCCTTTAAAATTCAATATTTACTTTAATCTTGACTTTAATGCATGCTTATACTTATTTAATTTGATTAAATCAATAAATACATCTTTAGCGGAAAATCCCTATTTAAAATAAGGTTTATAATTTAATATGTATTTGATGCATATTAATCGATCCGCCTTGTCAATACCGCTTATCGGTAAAGTTTCTACGACTATATCCGAGAACATGCCAAAGCTGTGAGGATATGGCCGGTAGAAATTTATCTGTATCGGATATATTTGATATTAGGTGAATTCAAGCAAAAGCGCAATCCTGAACGTGCCAAAGCTGTCAGGGTTACGTAAGTATCTTGAATTCATCATTGACAAGTTTGACCTTGGTACGTGACCGGCGTAAACACACACGTATAACGCAAGCGCACGTATCGTTCAAATAGTATAAAAAGTATCGATCCCACGAGTACTTAAAACCTTTTGTTATCAATTTTATGAGGTCAAGTGATTACTAGTATCTAAAAAGTTGTTTGATTGATTGAATTGAAATAGCGATGATTCTAAATTTAAAAACAAGCAATTAAAATTGCGTAAAAGTAGGTTGAGAAAAATCCAAATTTATAAAACTATCTAGGGTTGTGATTTATTCCAATATTATTTAAAAGATGAAGTGGTTATCTTATAGTTGGGTAATATATTGATTTACTAACCTGAAACACAAAATTATGTAAAAGCCTCTTTCGATGGTCAAATACAAATACCCAATATAACCCAATTGAACCATATGTCTATGTCAACCACATTATCTGAATTCATTAAGATTAAGTTCCAAGTATGGCTACCCTCGCCCGACAGATATATTTCTATCCTGTAAGGAAATCTATTAAAGGGTTATCTATCCTCAAGGAAGATCGTGGGCTATTGAGTCTAAGGTCTTAAACCTAAAATCCCTATGTCTAGTTCATTTTAAGTTTACCTAATCAATTTTATTAGTGGCCAGTTAATAAAAAGCATTAAGATTAAGACTCAATAAATAAATCTTTATATTATCCAAACTATAATCTAACCCCTTATAAACCAGTGATATTGAAATTCATCACAACCCCAGATAACGGACTTAGCTACGACACATATCTAAGGCTAGTAAAAGCTTAAATAAAATAAAAGACATAAAATAAATGCTGAAAAATTAAATAAAGTAAATGCTGAAAATTAAATGTACAATAAAAGAAAATGTTGGGGTTAGATGATCCACTTTTAATATTTCAAAATTAGAAATCTCCCTTATTCTCAATATTTACCGATTAATTAACCAGACCATAAAGGCGGTAATTTCATTTGTCCAAAGTCCAACCGACCATATAGGTGGTAATAAAATCATATAAACCAGCCATATAGGTGGTAACAAGGTTAGCACATAAACCGACCATATAGGCGGAAACTAAGTTCAAAAATATAAAACCAGCCATATAGGCGGTAAATAAGGTTGTCACATAAACCGGCCAAATAGGCGGAAACTAATTAATCCAAATTTTAATTAAATGATGGAGATTAAACTAATTTATTATATTAAAAGTCTTACCTCTTCACCCCAGCATAATGAGGTTACCTGCTCATGCTGTAAAAGAAAACAAACAAAATTTTATTAAATAACTAAAAAGAAAATACAAGAAAACTTAAATAATATACAAGATACTTTCGTTTAGATTTTCATGGATAAACTCCTCCAAAGAAAGCTTGAAAAAATTACAAAGTTAAGCTTGGTATTTATAGGAAAATCTAAAGGCTTCCACCAATTTCTCCACAAATTGCTCCACCAATAGCTCCACCAAACATGGCATCAAACATGACACCAAACATGGCACCAAACAAGGCTCCAAACATGGAAGCATGTTTGGTGGAAGTTTGACAATTTTTACTTTTTTATTTAACTAATTTTATATTACATTTTGGAAATGACTATAGTAAATACACAAAATACACTAGCTTATTCATAAATTACGGCCTTTCAAACTTCACAATTCGGAAATATTTAAATCTTCCATGTTGTAGATCTTTGTGTATTCTTTAATCTGAAACTTGAATCAGCTAAATCAGATATCGGATGAAAAAGTTATGGCCAAAATACGAAACATGCGCAAAACTGAAATTTCGGACTGCATTTCGTGACGCGTATAGTAAAATTTCGTTTTTGACATTTTTTTTTCCGGATTTCATCGTTTTAGCCCCAAGTTGATTCCATTAAGTCTCAATATTATTTTTATCTGCAAAATAAATAAAAACACATCAAAACGTTCATCAAACTCGAGGAACTAAACAAAATATTAGGAAAAAGGGGGGTAAATATTGATATATTTTCCGCTCATCACACCCCCAAACCTAACATTTTGCTAGTCCTCAAGCAAAACACAAAATAACATAAAAATAAAATTAAGCTAAGCCACTTTCGTTGGGATCACGGTTGCATTTAGCGTATCCAACAAGCCTTTAAACCCCTAGGTGTCCCTAGTGGACAAGTTATAGTCTCTTGAGGGTTTACAGCAATGATACCCACAAACATTTTACAAAAGTAAAAAAGTAGTAAAACTAATGCACACAAAAGCAAAAAGACAAGAGAAAAGATAATAAACGAGTTAGTGACTAAACAGGTGAAACTTCTACTCCAAGTTAGTAGTTGTTTTCTTTCTTTCTAAATTACCGAATAAGTAAATTCTCCGATTATTTTTACCATTCTCCATATACACAATCAACATAATATTATACAACTCATTTTTGCCCACAACAGTCACAAGTGCAGTTGATAAGAGAGTAATATAATTGTCCTAAAGTTTTATCAGAATTCACACCTTTTTATAACAATGGAATAATTTTTTTGATTTTTTTTCTTTTTGATTTTTTTTTGATTTTATTTGTTATTTATATACAATATCTTCCTTCTATGTAGTGAGCTTTGGGTCGGTGGCTCCCAAACCAGTTGGCTTTAGGGCACCAGGTGTTAAGACACCCCTACAGACTTAATTACTCAGACTTCAGATATATATATATATTTTTTTTTGCAACATATTCGATCCATGTAGCGAGCTTTGGGCCGGTGACTCCCAAACCAGTTGGTTTTAGGGCACTAAGTGTTAAAACACCCCTACGGACTTAATAACTCGGATCTCAGATGTTTTTTTCCTCATTTTTTCCTTTTTTTTTTTTTTTTTTTAACTCCATAGTCATTTATAGATGCTTCCTCCAATTAAACTAGAGCCCTAAATATTACAAACTTTTCAATTACAACTCATGTCTGTATGTTATTATGCATATTGATAATACCTGCCAACTGAGCATATGAAGATCCATTTTAGTCAGTTTTAATGAGAAATTACAAATTAAATAATTTAAAATGAAATAAACAAAAATTAACTTATTTCGAAAATAGGCTTGAGATACGTATCAGGAGTGGGAACTCCTTACTCAGCTATCTCTCACCAATTTCACCTTTTTAGTCAAAATAAAAAATAAAAAATATTTTTGTAATTTTTGAAAATTTTATATTTTTTTTTGTATTTTTAAAAAAATTTTGGACTAAAAATAAAAACAACAAACAAACTAAAAACAAGATACTAATTAACTAATTCCCTCCCCCAAACCTAAATGAGACATTGTCCCCAATGTCTTAAACAGTAGAAGAAGAGTTTAGAAATTAGTACCTGGTCAGCTGCAATGCAGAAAAATTAAAGGTTCAGATCCAGATTTATCATATGTTTTTTACCACGATCATCTTCGGAACATTTAATCTTAGAAAGGACGGGGTCAACTTGTGGTTTGAAGGCTAAGATTTGGTCAAGTAAATCATCGGTAGATCTGGCAGTGAAGAGGAGTTCATCTACAGGCTTTGACACGAAACCATTTCTCATAGCGTCACCAAGATATACACACAGAGAGTCATAAAATCCATCAACATTAAGCAACCCAAGCGGTTTCTGGAGTATTTCAGGTTCGCCCAAGATAGTACTGTAAAAATTTCCTCCAATGTGCCCAAGCCTCCTGGAAAAGCAATAAACGCATCAGCCCTATTAATCATCTCTACCAATCTCTCGGACATATTCTGCACGATCAATTCCTCTCCGTTTGATGGTCCAATGAGATTTGCCTCTGCCAAAGGTTTTGGGATGATTCCCAAAACTGGGCTGCCTCCTTCCTGTGCGGCCTTTGAAATGATCCCCATTAGTCCAAGATTGCCTCCTCCGTATATCAAGTGCATATTCCGTTCAGCAATGACTCGACCCAATTCTTGTGCTGCTGCTACGAATATTGGTTTATTACCAACACTAGTACCGCAAACACACAAATATTTTCAACTCGTCTTCTTGAAGTAGCTTCCATTATTATTTTCATGTATTTTGTCTCTCTCAAACCTGGATGCCTTCAAAAGTGCAATGACGGGCTGAATTTATAACAGCTGAAAATGGTGAGTAAAATAATAGCACTAGTACCTGCCAATGATATAATTATTAGTTAAACAGTAAAATAAATCGTGATAGTCAAAAAAGTCTGGATCCTGTCGGAGAAAATAAGAGAAAACAACAAAACAAATCAAAATTATTAGGAAAAAACAAAGAGATATAATATGTACAAGAAAAGTAATGGCTTGATTGACGTCTATGAGTCATGGACAAGCTTCCCATCCAATTTTCTTATAAATTGGCAAACAGGGTCTTTTTGAGTCAGATTCCCTAGACTTAACTGTTGTCTTTCTTTTAGGAATTGTGTATGTAATTTGCGAATGGCTATATGAACATATCCACTGGGATGCGTCTCAAGAGTCAAAGATAGATCATCTAAAGACTCCTTACTCAAGCCATCCCTAATGAATTTAATTTTGTCTTCGCGATTATCAGACACCATTCCTAAAGAATGACAATAAGTATTGCAATTCCAACGTGCACATTTGAAACAAACACCCATTTTCTTAGCTCTACGTTTATTTGCATAGGTGCTTCTTCCAAAACCAGGCAACAATGAAGTACAAGAATCAGAATACTCACATGCCAATCGGACTCGTGCTTCGATTACCCAACGAATATCAGTAGGAATACCTTTCATCGTTAGTAGTCGCATCCGTTCCAAGCGAGCTTTGTGAACTTTCATCAGAGATTTTTGAGGGAGAGTAGGAAATTGCTTGTGAAGATTTTCAAGAGCTTCTTCCATCTTATTCTACAAAAACTAAACACATAAAATTAAACCACAAAAAATCATAATATATAC
>SKCR01044965.1:0-56737 GCA_019454045.1 Zanthoxylum bungeanum | reverse complement strand
CCTTGAAGAGTGCTAGCCCTTAGTGAATTTATGCAACAAAACTTCACACATTTTCTTCACAAAATTCGGCTAAGAAATGAAGAAAATGGAGAGAGCAAAAACTGTCACAGTTTCGGCAATTTGGGAGAGAGAAGAAGATATGTTTTTCTATTCTATTTTTGGCTTCAAAAATCGTATATGAGAATTAGAAAAACAATTACCAAATTTTGGTAAATGGTTTAAAAAAAGTCAAAGCCATTTTGGCTCCAATTTTGCATTAATTGCCCACACCAAACTCCATCATAAATAGTGACAACATGTCACTCACAAAAAGACTTTAACATCCATCACATTGAATGACAAGTGATGTGACTCGCGATGTGACTTGTGGGCCCCACTCGAATTCAAAATACGAGTGGGCCCGGTTACACTTCCGGGCTCGGTTTCGCTAATTCCGAATTAACGAACTTCTGTCACGACATAATTAAATAATTATGCCTAGCGAAATTACTATTCACGTCGCTTACGAATTAATTCTAAATTAACTCGTTTGCCCGAATTCAAATCTAATTTTAATTCCGCGTCGAAATCCAATTTCGTTTAATATATCGAATATATTATTTTGTCGATTAATTCCAAATTAATCTTTCTCTCTCTTCAAATAGTACTTTATCCAAGATAAAGTTTCTCCGCAATTAATCCCAGATTAATTATGCTCGAATCATACGTCATTGGTGAATCTTCGGGAAGCGATCTAAGAGATCCCTGGATATGTTGGCAGTAAATACGGTCGTCGGACTATCCGAACACGTGTGTACCTCGTACTATATTTTTACTGATTTACGAGACAAGGTTGGCTTCCAGCAAAGCGCCATGCCTACCCAATTCTCCATAAATATTCTTACTGGAATATACGATCTTTATCAGGCGTAGTATACCGTAGTATTGTGTATTGCGATCCAGTATCGGATGTCACGTGCAAGGCCTGTGGTTGGAATAGTGTCTGCCTCGTACGAAGCATATATCAGATATCAAGCAACTAGTCTATTTGAATCGGATAATCATGACCTTGTCATATTATCCCGATTGTTGCAACACAATAGAGAACCAGTTCTGAATCCCTGCGTGATCATCATCTCCATATGTCTGAAGTGATACTTCCGTATTGACATCACATCCAATACACTACGATTCTCAATAAACCCAGAAGAGGTGTACACAGAACCTGTTAAAGCCCTGGACGACCAAAACCAAAGTCTACCTATATAAAGTACTGTACATAGAGAGAGAACGATTAATTTGGAATTAATCGTAAAATTATTATATTCGATATAATAATCGAAATTCGATTTCGAAGCGAAATTAAAATTAGATTTTAATTCGGGCAAACGAGTTAATTTAGAATTAATTCGTTAGCGACGTAAATAATAATTTCGCTAGACGTAATTATTTATTTAAATTCGATTTAATTAACGTCGCGACGAAAGTTCGGTATTTCGGAAATATCGAACCCGAACGCGTGAGTACGCGTGGGCCCACTTTCATTTGGGTTGTGTGGGGCCCACGTGACACATGTCATTTTATGCATTATTTAATTGTTAATACATTGCATGGTGATAGTGTACAATACACTCAATGGTTTTGCATGGAGTTTGAGTGTTTGACACTCTAAGCCATTGCATGATTTGTGTCATAAGTTTATTATTAATTTAATAAATTTATGGCATAAATATAAATTGATTTTTGTAACAAAAATCATAACACTCTCTCCTATTCTCTCATGACCGAAACTGTGAGCTCTCACAGCCCTCTCCACTTTTCTGTTTTTGTTGCAAAAACTTGAAGAATTTGTGTTTGTTTGGAACATAAAATCACACACAAGGCTAGCACCATCAAGGGATCATA
The DNA here is from genome assembly GCA_019454045.1 of Zanthoxylum bungeanum. Classification (NCBI taxonomy): domain Eukaryota; kingdom Viridiplantae; phylum Streptophyta; class Magnoliopsida; order Sapindales; family Rutaceae; genus Zanthoxylum; species Zanthoxylum bungeanum. The sequence goes on along the minus strand of SKCR01044965.1, from coordinate 54,853 downwards.
CAAAGGTGTTATGGGAAACTAATCTTAGAGCTTGGAAGGATCAAAAATTGCTTGGAGCTTCTCTTTTCTTGTTTGGCCGAAACCCTCACTGCACAAAGGAGAAAATTTTGTTTCATCAACGCATCCGCATTCCGATCTTTGTGAGTATGATTCCGCCATACTTCAATATATTGTTCATTCATTTATATGTTTTGTTTGCTCTTTTGATCTTGGGACATGGATTAGAATTTCCAACAATGGTATCATTGAGCTTAAAGAGCATGAAAATATATTAGGGTAATATTTGGGCAAAATTGATTGAAGCATGATTTGATGATTTTGATTGATTAAGTATGCTTAAATGTATGTTACATTATGTTATACATTATCAATTTCATGAAAAATAAATTGGATTAATTTTCCCCCTCTGGAGAGGCTTGGCCGAATACTACCTAGACCATGGAGATGATGATTTGTTGTTTATAAGATCATTGGATGACTTTAAACGAACATAAAATGACGATTTGTGATTCGATTGGATTGAAAACGAAATCGGTAATTTTTTTCACCTTGGCCGAATGCATGGAAGAAGATTAGGGACTTGATTTTTTGATTAAATAATGTTGGACATGTATTTAAGATAAAAATATGATTAATGGATTAATTTGATATTTTGGAAATATTGATTTAAAGGATTAATCATGACATTACACTTTAATTAATTAAGTTATAAAATTTGGAATTTTAAAATTTGATTAATTGGGCTTAATTTTGAATTGGGCCTAAAACTATTATATTTGGACATAATGGGCTTGGTTGGACCAAGTAGGTTTGGGCAAATTGGATTGGATCCAAAAATGGGCCTAAATCACTCCATTAAGTCCAAATGTAATAAATGGGCTTTTATGTTTAATTGGGCCTTATGGGCTTGATATTGATTTTTATGGCAAATGAGGGTGATTCCTTATTGGGCTTGGAAATTGGGTTTGACCCACATTGACCAAGGCCCAAGCCTAATGAAATCAATTGAAAGCCCATCGGACTTTAATTAAACGGACATTGGATGTTGATTGGGCTTTGAGACCCGATAGAATTAGATTTGGAATCTAAGTCATAAAAGCACAATAAAAGTGTAAATATTTAATTTGGAATTAAATATAAGGATTAGTATTGAATACGACTTAAATTGGATTTGACGAGTAGTTCGATATAATTCGTGAATTCATACTATAAGTATTTATTCTCAAATTGAGTTGGACTCGCGCAAATGCAAACAATTGTTTGAACATTGTATTGTCACCTAATTAAAGACTAATTAATTGGATTTGATTGGTTGTATAACATGCCTTGAATGAATGAATGTGGATGTAATGTATGAATAGTGTATATCGGATGGATATTAGAAGGGAAGGGTAATTTTAGAAATTATTGTAAATTTAGAATTTATAAATTGGACCTGCGTGTCCAGCCTTTCTCTTATTGTCTCTTTGTATTCTCTTCTCACCTAATTCCCCTCAATGTAAATGAGGTTTCTCTTATTGTATTATGTAATTGGGTAAGAGTAGAATAGTTCTAGCGGGGAGAGGAAAGGGAGTGATTTGTTCTAGGAACAAGTTGTTGTTCATATCCATCCGTATATCGCTATTACTTTACTTTACGCGCTTTATGATGTTTTAGAAGCATGCTTAAGGGTGTATGATGATGAGACCTAACAAAGATAAATTAATTGGTTGCCAATTACACGAAAATCCCTCAAACAATATTAAGCGATTTTCCTTCCGTTGAGTGATTCTTTCTCAAGATCCGAAATTGGCATTGGTTTGTTGGCCAAAGTCAAGACCTTTGTCAATTGAGGATGTGTTTGAATCATGAGAGTTTTGTTCCATATCGGTGTCTTGTCCAAGTTGTGATTTGTTGGCCAAAGTCAAGATCACTTCTTGTCCATCGACATTGATTACGAAACTTTCCATGTCAATGGGTCCCGCTTAACTGGAATCATTAAGTTTGTTGTGCCAAAGCCAAGACTTAGTTGATTCAGAGGAAATGGTTAGGAAAATGTATTGGATACATTGACATATGTATTAGATATATATGTTTCGGACTTGGATGTCCACCTACCGGATCTAGGAATTGGATGGGATCCAATTGATCTTCGAGATCTACCTAGTTAAATATCATACAACTTGTTGGCCAAAGTCAAGGTTGTGTGTTATTTAACGGGATCCTAGCCCACTAGGAAATTGGATTTCCCGAGTACTCGACAGAGGGTTAGAGACTTGTAGAAAATAGTGGGAGGCTAGTATTGAATTTGCAATTTCATTCAGATACTTAGCTTTACGCGCTTACAAAATTTATTTCGTCAATATTTTAACATTAGTTGGACTAATAAAATGTTATTTTTCTTGTAACAGTTTGACTGTACCCATATATCGTTAACTAGATAGTTGGACTATCGTAGTTAAGATGGCAAACAAAGGAAATGTCCGAGACATAATCATGGGTGATAATGTATTTAAGGGCACGAACTTTGCTGACTGGGAAATGAACCTGAGGATAGTCCTTGGGGCAGAGAGGCTGTTGTACACCATACAGAGACCTCTCGGGCCGAGGCCCACTGAGCCACTTGAGCTGGAGTTATGGAGAACTCATAGCGATGATTGTGATACAACTCAGTCGATCATGCTTGCTTCCATGACTCAACACTTTCGTCGCCAGAATAGGGACTTGGATCCTTATAATATGATGGCTAGACTAAAGGATCTTCACCGCACTAATAAGCGGATGGAGAGGTATGAGTTGGTGAAGAAACTCTTTCGCTCCCGTATGACTGATGGCGCTTCAGTTGAGGCCCACGGGACTCAAATGATAGCTGACATTGATGAGCTGGCCAAGATGGGAATAGTCTTGGAGGCTGAGCTGACTGTAGACATGCTTTTACAGTCACTTCCCGATACTTGGAAGCAGATTATCATCAACTACAAGTTGATGGATACGGACGATACTCTTGGAGAGCTATTGTCCATTCTTAAGGAGTCAGAGAAAGAGCTTCTTAAAGGCAACAAGCGCGAGGCGCACTTTGCATCGACCTCTCAGACGTCAAGGGCTGGGCCCAAGGCAACTGGAGGGGTGAAAAAGAAGAAGCGTAAGAACAAGGGCAAGGCCAAGATGCCGATGGCTTCTGGGAAGCCGAGGAACAAGTCACAAGACATATGCCTTAACTGCGGCAAAAGAGGTCACTGGAAGCGTGACTGCCGCATGAACAAGGCGATCAGAAGGGAGATCAAGGCGGGCAAGGCACCGACCTCTGGTATGTTTGTTATTGAAATAAACATGGCTACTTCTAGTTTTAAAAATTGGATTTTTGATTCTGGTTGTGGTTCTCATATATGTACTGATGTGCAGGATCTGCAGAACAGCAGGACTCTGGCTTCAGGGGAGATTGATCTACGAGTTGGAAACGGAACTCCTGTTGCTGTTTTGGCCGTGGGCACTTTTGTATTAGAACTGCCCTCGGGGCATGTACTTAAACTAAATGACTGTTATTATGTACCTAGTTTGACTAGGAATATTATATCTGTATCTTTGTTAACCCGAATGGGTACACTTTTGTATTTAGAAACACTGGGTGTTATTTATATAAAAATGATGCAGAAATATGCACTGCAGTTGCAAATAATGGTCTTTATATTTTGAATATAAATGAATCTCCTACATATAAATTAACAAACAAAAGGCTTAAAAAGAGTGATCCAAATGATGAAACTTATATGTGGCATTGTCGTCTGGGACACATTAACAAGACTCGCATATCCACACTTTCGAAGAGTGGGTACTTGGACGGATTTGATCCAAATTCATATGACGTCTGCGAATCTTGCTTATTAGGCAAAATGCCTAAATCACCTTTTAGCGGTAAAGGTGAACGTGCCACTGAACTGTTAGCCCTCGTTCATAGTGACGTTTGTGGGCCCATGTCTAGCCAGGCTAGAGGTGGATATCGATACTTCGTAACCTTTACCGATGATGCATCACGTTACGGTTATGTGTATCTAATGACGCACAAGTCGGAAACTTTTGAGAAATTCAAAGAGTTTCGACACGAAGTTGAAAAACAAACAGGCAAGAGTATTAAGACATTACGGTCGGACCGTGGTGGCGAATACTTAAGTAATGAGTTTCAAGATTACCTGAAAGAATATGGTATTCTTTCACAGTGGACTCCTCCTGGAACACCACAATTAAATGGTGTGTCCGAACGGAGAAACCGTACCTTGTTGGACATGGTAAGGTCGATGATGAGTCGCACTGAGCTGCCAATTTCCTTCTGGGGATATGCATTAAACAGTGCAGTTCTTATTTTGAATAAGGTTCCGTCAAAGTCTGTTGAACAGACACCATATGAGATATGGACAGGTAAGAAACCGGGTTTCTCATTCCTGAAGATTTGGGGTTGCTGGGCATACGTTAAACGTTTGGAAGGTACCAAACTTGAACCCAAATCAGATAAATGCCTATTCGTTGGATATCCTAGGGAAACCAAAGGATATTACTTCTATCACCCACAAGAGAACAAAGTATTTGTTGCTCTACATGCGGTTTTCCTTGAGAAGGAATTCCTAAATGCAGTGTTTAGTGGGAAGAAAGTAGAACTCGATGAAAGTCGTAGTGATACTGTTCTTGGCAATGAATTATCAACGGAACATGAACAGTCCATCTGGGATGAGACTGAACCACAATCTTCAAATACACAAGGACCGCGTAGGTCGGAGAGAGTCAGGGTAATACCTGAGAGGTATGGATTCCTGATCTCACCTCATGTAGATATTAATCTTATTGAGGATAATGAACCGGCTACGTATGAGGAAGCGATACAAGGTATCGAATCCGCTTTATGGCAAGAAGCCATGAAGGCCGAAATGGATTCCATGTATACCAACCAAGTTTGGACACTGGTTGATGCACCAGAAGGCGTAAAGCCTATTGGATGCAAATGGGTCTTCAAGAAGAAGACTGACATGGATGGCAACGTACAAACGTACAAAGCTAGGCTTGTAGCGAAGGGATATCGTCAACGACTTGGAGTTGATTATGACGAAACCTTCTCACCCGTTGCCATGATTAAATCCATTCGGATAATGCTTGCAATAGCTGCATATTACGATTATGAAATATGGCAGATGGACGTTAAAACCGCTTTCCTTAACGGAAACCTTTCGGAGGATGTTTATATGCAACAGCCTGACGGTTTTATCGCACCTAGACTTGCAAACAAGGTTTGTAAGTTAAATCGGTCCATTTATGGACTGAAGCAAGCATCGCGGTCGTGGAACCAGCGTTTTGATGAGATCATAAAAGAATATGATTTCATTCAAAACGAAGATGATCCTTGTGTATATAAGAAGGTTAGTGGGAGTGCACTGACTTTTATTGTCCTTTATGTCGACGATGTATTGCTTATCGGCAATGACATTCCCATGTTAACGTCGGTGAAAGCTTGGCTTTCATTGAAATTCTCCATGAAAGATCTGGGAGGGGCAGCTTTTATTCTAGGAATAAAGATCTACCGGGATAGATCTAGAAAGCTACTTGGACTCTCCCAGAGTACATATATTGATAAAGTGTTGAAGAGATTCAACATGGATCAGTCCAAGAGGGGACTGTTACCAATATCACATGGCGTCTATCTATCTAGGGACATGTGTCCTAAAACACAAGATGAGAGAGACAACATGAGTCGGACTCCGTTCGCCTCGGCAGTCGGATCGATCATGTATGCCATGATATGTACACGACCTGATGTGTCCCATGCTTTGAGCATGTGCAGTCGATATCAGGCCGATCCAGGTAAAGATCACTGGATGGCGGTTAAGAGTATCCTTAAGTATCTTAACAGAACTAAGGATGCTTTCTTAATCTATGGAGATGGAGAACTTGAGGTATCTGGGTATACCGATGCAAGTTTCCAAACCGACAGAGACGACTTTAAGTCGCAATCTGGGTACATATTTTGTTTGAATAACGGAGCAGTGAGCTGGAAATCTTCCAAGCAAGATACTGTTGCCGATTCAACAACTGAAGCGGAGTACATTGCAGCAGCTGAAGCAGCAAAAGAGGCAGTTTGGATCCGTAAATTCCTAATTGGATTAGGAGTAGTTCCGTTAGCAGCTGAGCCCGTTCCATTGTATTGTGACAATAGCGGGGCTATAGCACAGGCTAAGGAACCAAGGTCTCATCAACGATCCAAACATGTTCTTCGACGATTCCATCTGATTCGAGAGATCATACATCGTGGCGATGTGAAGATCGAAAAGATCGCATCAGAGGATAATATTGCAGATCCGCTGACGAAGGCTATTCCTCGGGAAAAGTTTGAGCGACATGTACATAGTTCAGGTATTAGATGCTTGAGTGACTGGCTATAGGCCAAGTGGGAGATTGTTAGACAGTAATGACCCATAGCGTCACTATTTTGTAAATGATATTGTATTATTGTACAAAATTAACTATGTAGTAATGAAATTGCCTTTTACCGTTTTGTAATTTATTTACTTTGATATATAAATGGTAAAAGTCCCTATGATTAATTCCGGATTGAGATGATATGAGACAGTATCAATCCATAAAGGTTTAATCATTAAATATCCCTAGTCGTAGTATTATCGAGATTGGACATCGATAATGCGGAATAGACTAGTACTGCACTTGTGCGTGTTGTGAGGGCACAACAGCATAGTTCTCATATATTTGAGTATTGGATACTTATGCAAGTGCGGTAGGAGGTTGTGTTTTACCGATGGTACGGAAAACAGCTTCGCTCTGGATAGACCCCGCGGAATCCCATTGGTAGTATGTCTGCGTGTCTATGGGAGTCCGCTTCAGGGTAGGTGCATATGGTCTTAACCTGAGACTTGCATCGCTAGTACTTGCGACAATCGGTAGACTTTAGTTTTGGTCGTCCAGGGCTTTAACAGGTTCTGTGTACACCTCTTCTAGGTTTATCGGGAATCGTAGTGTATTGGGTGTGATGTCAAGACGGAAGTATCACTTCAGACATATGGAGATGATGATCGCGCAGGATACAGAACTAGTACTCTATAATGGTTGCAACCATCGGGATAATATGACAAGGTCAGGATTATCCGATTCAAAGAGACTAGTTGCTTGATGTCCGATATATGTATCGTACGGGGCAGACACATCTCCAGCCCCAGGCCTTACATGTGATCATCCGATACTGGATCAGTATACACTATACTACGGTATACTACGCCTGTTATAGATCTTATATTCCAATAAGAATATTTCTGGAGAATTGGGTAGGCATGGCGTTTTGCTAGAGGCTAACCTTGTCTTGTAAATCGGTAAAAACGTAGTACTTGGTACGTACGTGTTCGGATAATCTGACGGCCGTATTTACTGCCAACATATCCAGAGATCTCTTGGGTCGCTTCCCGAAGATTCACCAATGACGTATGATTCAAACTCGATTAATCTTGGATTAATTACGGAGAGACTTTATCTTGGATAAAGTACTACATAGAGAGAGAACGATTAATTTGGAATTAATCGTAAAATTATTATATTCGATATAATAATCGAAATTCGATTTCGACGCGAAATTAAAATTAGATTTTAATTCGGGCAAACGAGTTAATTTAGAATTAATTCGTTAGCGACGTAAATAATAATTTCGCTAGGCGCAATTATTTATTTAAATTCGATTTAATTAACGTCGCGACGAAAGTTCGGTATTTCGGAAATATCGAACCCGAACGCGTGAGTACGCGTGGGCCCACTTTCATTTGGGTTGTGTGGGGCCCACATGACACATGTCATTTTATGCATTATTTAATTGTTAATACATTGCATGGTGATAGTGTACAATACACTCAATGGTTTTGCATGGAGTTTGAGTGTTTGACACTCTAAGCCATTGCATGATTTGTGTCATAAGTTTATTATTAATTTAATAAATATTATGGCATAAATATAAATTGATTTTTGTAACAAAAATCATAACACTCTCTCCTATTCTCTCATGACCGAAACTGTGAGCTCTCACAGCCCTCTCCACTTTTCTGTTTTTGTTGCAAAAACTTGAAGAATTTGTGTTTGTTTGGAACATAAAATCACACACAAGGCTAGCACCATCAAGGGATCATACAAAGGTGTTATGGGAAACTAATCTTAGAGCTTGGAAGGATCAAAAATTGCTTGGAGCTTCTCTTTTCTGTTTGGCCGAAACCCTCACTGCACAAAGGAGAAAATTTTTGTTTCATCAACGCATCCGCATTCCGATCTTTGTGAGTATGATTCCGCCATACTTCAATATTGTTCATTCATTATATGTTTTGTTTGCTCTTTTGATCTTGGGACATGGATTAGAATTTCCAACAGTACACAGAACTGACGGATCCTATCTTGATACACATAGACACCCTGAGGATCTATCTACACCAACACCCCAACGAACAGGCGGAGGTTCTGATCTAAATAGATCGGTGACGTGAACTGCCGCTAAGTGTAGAAGATGTCTCATGTGCCCACAATGGCATCTCAAGTCTAAGAATCAACAAGTGCTACTCAACCCAAGAAGATTCTTATTGACCTGGTGTACCATCCATTAAGAATCTTCGGTGAGTCGTTCAGTGTTTATCCGCTATAAACACCTACACGTCTATACTAGTCTCCAAGACTATGGTTCATTGAGAAACCATTGGAACATATATTCCAGTTACGACATGTACCGGTCTCAACGGGTTTACTATACTGACCAAGTATTGAAACCTTGACCAGGAACTGTCTGAGAATGACAACGTCATGATACATCTCAATGTCCGTTGCGACGCTTTTGCAACTGTATCATGACTAATCATTCAGGGGTCATTACGTCTTTACCATATAAAAGAATAGATTATATTATAGAAACTGCATATATTATTCATAATAATATTTTTACATAAGTATTTACAGAAATACAACCGGGAATTGCGCTCTGAGCACCAACCCCTACAGGAACTACGTACAGGATATACATTGTTGTCTCTTGTCTGTGATGTAATACTCTTTAAAAGGAACTAGGTAATGAACTATCAATAAACATCGATCTCATCATTTCTAGTAGGTTTGATTTCGACTTTCTGCAACACCATTCTATTGTGGTGTTCCAAGTGCTATGAGTTGGGATACCATCCCATGCTCAATTAAGAACTCCTCGAATTCATTGTTGAGGTATTCTTCTCCATGATCTGATCGTAGAATTTTAATGTCTTTACCTTATCGGTTCTCAACCTTAGCACGATACTCTTCGAACTTTTCAAAGATACCTGATTTATACTGCATTAGGAAAATATGCACATATCTAGAATAATCGTCAATAAATGTGATGAATATTCATAACCACTTAGTGATTAATTGGCTCTTAACCATTTTCCAATAAAATATCTCTTGGTCATATTACCTTCTACACTAGACTCATAGACTGGTAAGTTGTGGTATTTAACTGACTTAAAGATCCATTTTCTACTAATCTGTTTATCTTGTCAAGGTTAATATGGCCAAATTTGAGGTGCCACAGATATGCGTTATCGTGAGAAATCATTTGCCGTTTAGTTTTGAATATTTCAACCTTAAAAATCTCAGTGTTAAACAATGAATTATATGTTAACATTCTTAACACATACTAGTTATTTATTAGTTTTTGTGCATATTGGTAATCCATTTTGAAATAATAATAATAATAATTAAATAAAATGGAAAAACCATCATACGATAGTTTTGAAACATAAATCAAATTTCTGCGCCAAAACAAAAATAAACAACACTTTGTTTCAAATAACTATTATTTGAAAATTGAAAACTGGTAACTCCCATTGTTTTTACTGAAACAACGTCCTCTGTCCTGTCCTGACTCTCATGGTAAAGTTACATTCAGCAAGGTCTTTCTATGTATCAAGTAGCTGTACCCTAAGCCTTTCTAGTTTTTCTTTCTCTTCTTTGCAGTTTTGAAAGATTCGGCAACACTTGACTCTCCACTAGTCTTACGAAGATCCATCAGTATGGACTATTAAGAGGTGAGCTCATTTAGCAGTTATGAAAGAGTGAAAATCAACTTGTTAACAACATAGTTGCTCTTAAACTATAAGAAACTCTTCGAAAGAGACCTCATGATCATGGTCACCTAGCTATGGAGCGGCCGCATTGAAGTGGGTTATCATCCTCAAGACTTTTTCTTGGATGAATGTCTCTTATTTCATCTTCGCAATCATTACTAAGACCAAGGCCTCATGATGTTACCGCTCCGAAGGATACCCGAACATATCTTGCAATGACTCCATCATCATAGATGTTGTAGCCATTGGTTCATGTATTACAGCAAGAACGTCAAACATCCCTAATAGCAAGTAGCAGTGAGTTTTCTCATTGGATGTACCCACATTTGGTGAGTGTCATTTACAGTTTGGCTCTGGAGGACACTTCTCTTTCAGGAGAAATTTAAGATCTTCAAAAGACCAAGACAACTTTCATGTTACTTTTCTTTTAACATAACTTTCTCTCGTATATTTGTCGTTAGCAATTATAGAAATATTGGAAAAAAAATGGCTGGTAAATTTTAAAATAAACATGCATTCAAAAATCTCATTCATCGTGTAGGCACTGCATTTTTGCATATAAGTCCTGATGATGAGTCTCGTATGGAGACACTACCTCTTTTTGTTGTGGAAGTCGCGTGAAACGGACGTTGGAAGGGAAGAGTCAAGAATTGACACATTGTTGGATTTAATTCGCTGGAGTAGCTGCGGGTCCGCTTGTTGGACCTCCGTTTTAAAACACATCCTTATTCCAAAACACCCAAGCCCACACATCACTAAACCAAACACCTAAACCCACTAAATGGACCAAGCCCACATGCCCAAACAAAGTCTTGAACCACACGCCCATAGCACCTTCCAAAATACAAAATCACACATTTAACACATGCATAAATCAAGCCAAATCCATTTCCTAAATTAAATAAATCCCATGGATCCCTTGCCTAATTAAACCAAATCATATCTCTAAGTAAAAGAGAATAAATCAAATTAAATCAAATCATTTCCCTAATTAAAAGATTTTTCCTTATCAAATACTAATTAAAAATATCTCCCATTAATGCACAAATCCTTCTCCTTCTCAAACAAGGAAAGTCCCCATCCATTTGCTTATAAAAAGAACCCTTCACCAACACATTAAACCCCTGGCTCATTCTCACGAAAACACAAAGAAAATCCCTTGAGAACTCACGCCAATAGACTCCATAGCTTTCTCCCCATTGCCGCACAAAGCCACTGCCACTCAACGCATCAGCCATAGCCTTCATCACGCTTAACCACAAACCCCTAAAAATCCTCCATTGACGCAACTAAGAGACAACCCACTCACTGCCATCAAAACACTAACCCACGTATAAGTACCTGCCAACTTCACTCAAAACCCTTCACGCCTAGCCACCTACCCACTCACGCACCTACCAACTTCACTCAAAACCCTTCACGCTTAGCCACCAGCCCCCCTTCACGCCTAGCCTTCATCAGCCCCACAGACTCTCAACACGTTCAGCCAAACCACGCACATATTCACCACCACAACGAACCACGTCAACTGCCCTTCACCCACTAAACACACCACGTTAACTGCCCCGTCACCCACACTGAACGCGCAAGCCATCAACACCCTTAACCAAGCCTTCAACTCACGCACAGCTCACCCAAAGCCCTCAAAACACCCCTGACCTGCCATGAAATTCTGCCTTAAGATAACCCTAATTCACCGAACAAACTGTCCAGAACCCTCTTCAAAAATCACTAAAACCGCAGCCCTTTTATCCCCTTTAACACCGCAAAAAAAGTCCCTAAAACGACAAAAATAGTGACAAAAAATACAGCGAAAACAACAGTGAAACGGAGTGAAAACAGCAGCCCAAGCAGCGAAACAACAAGTAAAAACATTGAACCAGTAAACCGGAAGAGTTGCGGAGCATCCACCATTCCGACGGCCGTGTAACGCGCTTTCGAGAGACGACAAAAGAGGTTAGACCTAAGGGCACTTTATTTATTTATCCTATTTTAATTATATTTATTTTAATACTTTATTGCATGTGAGTATTATGGATTGATGCATGATGTGAATTCCGGATGAACGAAATATGTGGTCTCTCTTGTGGTATATCGGATGGAAACCCGAATGTAAATTCCGTAGCCGAATCCGAATGGACGGTAGTGCGGTTTGCACTCGGGATACAATGCCACGTACCACTTGAGAGACACACATATTTCGTTTCATCCAACCATGTATTTGAGCATGATTAGGTTGCTAGTACGTTATTTATTATTAAAGCATGATTTAGTCTAGTATGTCGTTTATTTTTAAGCATGATTAATTATTCATTTTGCGTTGGGAATTTGCAATATGTTTAGGTTGTTATTTGTTTTCCGTATTATATGGTTGAAGTATGTTCATGAGATTGCCGTGTGTTATTGTATGTTTGCCGTTATGATGACTTACTTTTCAAGCATGCAAACTTAGACATATGATTTACTTTGACGAATGTGAACTAGATCTAAGTTACTCTTGAACATATATCTTGCGTAGATTCAGTTAATTCATTGCACAAATCATATCATTACAAGTGGCATAAGTAAGGGACCATTCCGAACCCAACGGTTTGAGGTCTTCCCTTGCGAGGGGTGCGTGCAGCCTTAAATCATTTTCTCGATTCACACTGGGTGGCGACTCCATGTTATTTCCGATTTAGTTCCTCCGTGGGCTATTCCGTACTCCCGACTAGGCCGCGAGCCTAGAACAGCGTCACCGATTTCTGTGTCATACAGTCTGGCGACTCCACTGGGGATAGAGAATCGGCCCCGAAATAATGTCTTGTAGTGATTGTGATTTGTGCTTTAGTTAACCGCGTCTGTAGTGGGTTGAAGGGGTTTAAATCAAAGGCACTTTTTAAGGCTAGGTAATGGTTTTGTGTCTTCCTTCATTCACTACCTTTCTATAAGGAAAAGATGTGAAGGCAACTAGATAATCATCTACTCGTAGCTTACTGTGATGGACTAATTTGGAGGACTCGTTGTTTATTCCTGTCATCAAGCGATAAGAGCCTAAGAGGCTTGGGTTTTTAAGAAAGTTCGCTCCGCCCTCCCTCTAGGGAATCTACAATGGGAAATCCATTTAACAGTCAGTCACGCACCATAACTCGTTGGCACGTACCGTAAGGTATAAAAAAGGTGGCTCACTTGGTCGCTTGAACCCTTGAGTGGGGAGTCCTAGTTGTGGGCAATCCTTCGTCAGCGGGAGCCTTTGTCTACATCCCTATAAACCCGCGTGTGAACTGTAGTTGTAGGACTAATAGAGACTATTCCTTTATGTTTGGGTTTATGACCATTGTCATTTGGATTCAGTTGGACTTGTTGTCATGAGGTATGGGCTTGTTGGGCCATTTAAACTGGGATGAGTCTGCGCTTTATGGAAATCGGGCCGAAAGTTTCTGAAATGCCGATGGGCCATTTTGCGTTTAGGCCTCTTATCATTTGAAGTTTTTTAGCCATGTTATAGCAAAAGTGTAAACCTGTTGGGCCTTTTTCAACTGGGATAAGTTTGCACCTCGTAATAGTATGATTGAATGCTTTAAAATAATAATGGGCCGACTTATATATTCCATACATCGCACGCATCTCATGCATCTTATGCATACATGCATCATGTTAACCCATGTATCTTAAAAGTCATCATAGATATCCGTTGGGTTAGAGATTAAAAATAAAAAGTTTGTCAAAAAGAGTTTAGCAAACATGGATATCGGGAAAAGGAAACCGAGAAACAGAAAACCTTACGGCAAGGATAGAGAGATAAGCAAATGGCATCCAGCTGAAGTGTCCGAGAAAAAAAGAAGCTCGACAGGCAATGGAAATAGTATGGCCGGTGGAAGTTGAGATACAGTCCATGCGGGTATTAGTAGAAGCAGAGTTACCTGAACAAGAACGGGCCTCACAAAGATTTGAACAGTTGGTATTGCTCGATAAGAAGAGAATGAAGTCCTTACATCATATGCAGTTATACCAGAAGAGGTTGGCGTGAGCATTTAACAAGAAGGTGCATCCTACCAAAATCAGAAAGGGTGATCTGGTACTTAAACAGTCAACGCCATCGACAACGGACCCGAGAGGAAAGTTCAGACTTAACTGGGAGGGACCCTACATCGTCCAGAAAGTAATGGGAAATGGAGCAGTGAGACTGTCAGACTTGGAAGGGAATGAGTTCACCGAGCCGATCAACGTTGACAGATTGAAGCAGTACTTTGCCTGAGGAAGAGAAGACTGAGCAGTTACCAAGAGAATTGGCAGAAGACCTAACCCGACGGGATAGAAAACTCATGCATGCATGCATACACGTAACATATTTTGCATTCCTTTTTGTGTTTGTTTTGTTTTGTATTCATAAGTTTTTAAGAAGAAAAAAAGAGAAAACGGTAAAGATAAGCCAGTCAGAATCAGCAACAGTACAGTCAGTTTCAGAAATGAATCAGTATTGGTTTCAGGGATGAGTCCCAGGGTTGAGGCCCATATCAGTCAGTTTCAGAGATGAGTCCCAGGGTTGAGGCTCATATTAGTATAGTTTCGGGGATGAGTCCCAAGGTTGAGGCCCAAGCCAGTATCAGTTTCAGGAAGGAATCTCAGGGGGCGAAGCCCACATTATCAGCAGTCGAAAGGAAGAATTCCATGGAATGAGTGAGTGAAAAAAAAAGAATGTAAGATGTGTTCAATTGGGTATATGAAGTCCGATATTATTGTCTTTATTTTTATATGCATGATGTGATCGAGCGCATGGGGTTAGTAAGTTGGATTAAAGGTCCCCTATTTTGAGGGGTTAAAACCCTTTATCACGATGCTTTGCCACGCCGATCGATGTATACTCAGTTGAATGTAAGATGTGTTCAATCCGGTATATGAAGTCTGATATTATTTTCTTTATTGTTTATATGTATGATGTGATCGAGCGCATGGGCTTAGTAAGTTGGATTAAATGTCCCCTATTCTGAGGGGTTAAAACCTTTTACCACGATGCTTTGCCGCGCCGATTGATGTATAATCGGTTGAATGTAAGATGTGTTCAATCGCGTATACGAAGTCCGATATTATTATCTTTATTGTTTATATACATGATGTGATCGAGCGCATGGGCTTAGTAAGTTGGATTAAAGGTCCCATATTCTGAGGGGTTAAAATCCTTTACCACGATGCTTTACCACATCGGTTGATGTATATTCGGTTGAATGTAAGATGTCTTCAATCGAGTATACGAAGTTCCATATAGTTATCTTTATCTTTGTACGCATTGTAATGAAAAGCGCATGGGCTTATTGTGTTGGACTAAAAGGTTCTCCAATTGGGGGAAGGAAAGCCTAAAAGGCTACCTTTACCACGATATTTGTCGCGTCTTTCATCTATTGATTGCATCATCTATCCTTGTCTTTGCTCGATCTATTATCGCTTGTGTATCCATGTTATGACAGCATTCATGTATTATTTCTCGTGGTATATCGGATGGAAACCCAGATATAAATTCCGTAGCCGATTCCGAATGGACGGTAATGCGGTCTGCACTTGGGATACAATTCCACGTACCACTTGGAAAAATGCCCACATATGTGTTTGTGTCAATCTTAGATATCATTTTCTGTATCACATCATTGCACGTCTATTCCATGTTCATAATTGCCTCTTTAGTTATTTATTCTCATTATGCGTTTAATTGTCTTTCCTTAATATGCATGCTTGTATGAATGTTATTTGTTTGCGCTTCTGTGTCTATCCATGTGAAATTGCATATTTGTCGTCATTTTGATATCGCATGCTAGTATCACTATGATTTATTTGTGTTTCTGTATTCATGAATGTTACATGAAATTGTATGCTTTCTGTATGTCAATTTATCCTTATGCATGCAAATTCGGACATAGATTATATGTAAATAGGTTGTATGCAAATTTGGACATAGATTGTATGTAAATAGGTTGTATGCAAATATGAAGATGTGTTACATATGCACTTGGATGAACTTTTGATTTATGCATGTGAAATAAAATACCCTTGGGAATGTATGTTGCTAGATTTGATTAAATTATTGCACAAATCATTTTATTACAACTGGCATAAGTAAGGGACCATTCCAAACTCAACGGTTTGAGGCATTCCCTTGCGAGGGGTGTGTTCGAAATTCTAATCCATGTCGCAAGATCAAAAGAGCAAACAAAACATATAAATGAATGAACAATATTGAAGTATGGCGGAATCATACTCACAAAGATCGGAATGCGGATGAGTTGATGAAACAAAAATTTTCTCCTTTGTGCAGTGAGGGTTTCGGCCAAACAGAAAAGAGAAGCTCCAAGCAATTTTTGATCCTTCCAAGCTCTAAGATTAGTTTCCCATAACACCTTTGTATGATCCCTTGATGGTGCTAGCCTTGTGTGTGATTTATGTTCCAAACACCACAAATCTTCAAGTTTTTGCAACAAAAACAGAAAAGTGGAGAGGGCTGTGAGAGCTCACAGTTTCGGTCATGAGAGAATAGGGAGAGTGTTATGATTTTTGTTACAAAAATCAATTTATATTATGCCATAATATTTATTAAATTAATAATAAACTTATGACACAAATCATGCAATGGCTTAGAGTGTCAAACACTCAAACTCCATGCAAAACCAGAGTGTATATGTACACTATCACCATGCAATGTATTAACAATTAAATAATGCATAAAATGACATGTTCATGTGGGGCCCCACACAACCCAAATGAAAGTGGGCCCACGCGTACTCACGCGTTCGGGTTCGATATTTCCGAAATACCGAACTTTCGTCGCGACGTTAATTAAATCGAATTTAAATAAATATTGCGCCTAGCGAAATTATTATTTACGTCGCTAACGAATTAATTCTAAATTAACTCGTTTGCCCGAATTAAAATCTAATTTTAATTTCGCGTCGAAATCGAATTTCGATTATTATATCGAATATAATAATTTTACGATTAATTCCAAATTAATCGTTCTCTCTCTATGTACAGTACTTTATCCAAGATAAAGTCTCTCCGTAATTAATCCAAGATTAATCGAGTTTGAATCATACGTCATTGTGAATCTTCGGGAAGCGACCCAAGAGATCTCTGGATATGTTGGCAGTAAATACGGCCGTCAGATTATCCGAACACGTACGTACCAAGTACTACGTTTTTAACCGATTTACAAGACAATTAGCCTCTAGCAAAACGCCATGCCTACCCAATTCTCCAGAAATATTCTTATTGGAATATAAGATCTATAACAGGCGTAGTATACCGTAGTATAGTGTATACTGATCCAGTATCGGATGATCACATGTAAGGCCGGGGCTGGAGATGTGTCTGCCCCGTACGATACATATATCGGACATCAAGCAACTAGTCTCTTTGAATCGGATAATCCTGACCTTGTCATATTATCCCGATGGTTGCAACCATTATAAAGTACTAGTTCTGTATCCTGCGCGATCATCATCTCCATATGTCTGAAGTGATACTTCCGTCTTGACATCACACCCAATACACTACGATTCCCGATAAACCTAGAAGAGGTGTACACAGACCTGTTTAAAGCCCTGGACGACCAAAACTAAAGTAGTCTACCGATTGTCGCAAGTACTAGCGATGCAAGTCTCAGGTTAAGACCATATGCACCTACCCTGAAGCGGACTCCCATAGACACCAGACATACTACTCAATGGGATTCCGCGGGGTCTATCCAGAGCGAAGCTGTTTTCCGTACCATCGGTAAAACACAACCTCCTACCGCACTTGCATAAGTATCCAATACTCAAATATATGAGAACTATGCTGTTGTGCCCTCACAACATGCACAAGTGCAGTACTAGTCTATTCCGCATTATCGATGTCCAATCTCGATAATACTACGACTAGGGATATTTAATGATTAAACCTTTATGGATTGATACTGTCTCATATCATCTCAATCCAGAATTAATCATAGGGACTTTTACCATTTATATATCAAAGTAAATAAATTACAAAACGGTAAAAGGCAATTTCATTACTACATAGTTAATTTTGTACAATAATACAATATCATTTACAAATAGTGACGCTATGGGTCATTACTGTCTACAATCTCCCACTTGGCCTATAGCCAGTCACTCAAGCATCTAATACCTGAACTATGTACATGTCGCTCAAACTTTTCCCGAGGAATAGCCTTCGTCAGCGGATCTGCAATATTATCCTCTGATGCGATCTTTTCGATCTTCACATCGCCACGATGTATGATCTCTCGAATCAGATGGAATCGTCGAAGAACATGTTTGGATCGTTGATGAGACCTTGTTCCTTAGCCTGTGCTATAGCCCCGCTATTGTCACATACAATGGAAAGGGCTCAGCTGCTAACGGAACTACTCCTAATCCAATTAGGAATTTACGGATCCAAACTGCCTCTTTTGCTGCTTCAGCTGCTGCAATGTACTCCGCTTCAGTTGTTGAATCGGCAACAGTATCTTGCTTGGAAGATTTCCAGCTCACTGCTCTCTCGTTATTCAAACAAAATATGTACCCAGATTGCGACTTAAAGTCGTCTCTGTCGGTTTGGAAACTTGCATCGGTATACCCAGATACCTCAAGTTCTCCATCTCCAAGATTAAGAAAGCATCCTTAGTTCTGTTAAGATACTTAAGGATACTCTTAACCGCCATCCAGTGATCTTTACTTGGATCGGCCTGATATCGACTGCACATGCTCAAAGCATGGGACACATCAGGTCGTGTACATATCATGGCATACATGATCGATCCGACTGCCGAGGCGAACGGAGTCCGACTCATGTTGTCTCTCTCATCTTGTGTTTTAGGACACATGTCCCTAGATAGATAGACATCATGTGATATGGTAACAGTCCCCTCTTGGACTGATCCATGTTGAATCTCTTCAACACTTTATCAATATATGTACTCTGGGAGAGTCCAAGTAGCTTTCTAGATCTATCCCGGTAGATCTTTATTCCTAGAATAAAAGCTGCCCCTCCCAGATCTTTCATGGAGAATTTCAATGAAAGCCAAGCTTTCACACCGACGTTAACATGGGAATGTCATTGCCGATAAGCAATACATCGTCGACATAAAGGACAATAAAAGTCAGTGCACTCCCACTAACCTTCTTATATACACAAGGATCATCTTCGTTTTGAATGAAATCATATTCCTTTTATGATCTCATCAAAACGCTGGTTCCACGACCGCGATGTTGGTAAAATCTAGGTCCCAAGATCAAACAAGACATGAAAATCGTGCATGAATACACCAAAGAAGATAGCGGAATACTTACATTGGTTGGTTGAGTCGATATGAAGACCATTGAAGCCAAAAGCTCACTGTTTTGGCGCATGAACTGCAGCAGTCCACTGCCCACTGCCTTCTGTTTTTGAGCTGCGAAAATGAGTTCCTAGATTCGTCGGATGGATCCCGGCTCATGGTCGAACCTCCCTACCACCTTCGCAAGACTTGTAAGTGTGCTAGCACTTGATTTCTCACCATGAAAAACCACTCTTGGCTTCCCTTTGTTCACGCCAAAATTGATTCCAAACCAGTCCATTTTTTCTGTTTTTGGGCGTGAGAGAAGAGAGAATTTGAGAGAGATTGAAGTTGTGTTAAATTGAAAATGATTTACCAAAAATCAATTTATATTTATGCCATAAAATTTATTAAATTAATAATAAATTTATGACACAAAACATGCAATGGCTTAGAGTGTCAAACACTCAAACTCCATGCAATGACATTGAGTGCAATGTACACAATCTACATGCAAAGCATTAGAATGACATGTGTCATGTGGGCCCCACACGTTTCCAAATGAAAGTGGGCCCACGTGCACTCACGCGTTCGGGTTCGATATTTCCGAAATACCGAGCTTACGTCGCGACGTTAATTCAATCGAATTTAAATAAATAATTGCGCCTGGCGAAATTATTATTTACGTCGCTAACGATTAATTCTAAATTAACTCGTTTGCCCGAATTAAAATCTAATTTTAATTCCGCGTCGAAATCTAATTTCGTCTAATATATCGAATATATTAATTCATCGATCAATTCCAAATAATCGTTCTCTCTCTTTAGACGACATTTTATCCCGGATAAAATATCTCCGTTATTAATCCTAGATTAATTTCTCTCTCTTCTATAAATCCCAGATTATTCAAGAGTGCGAGTTGTGCGTCATCGGTGGATTATCGGGAAGCGACCCATGAGATCCCCGGATAATCTGGCAGTAAATACGGTCGTCGGAGTATCCGAATCACGTACGTACCAAGTACTACGTTCTACCGATTTACGAGACAAGGTCGACTCCTAGCAAAGCACCAAGTCTACCTAATTCTCGGACATATCCATTAAAGAATATTAAGATCTGTATCAAGCGTAGTATACTAATGTATTGTGCGTATCGGCCCAGTATCGGATAGTCACGTGCTAGGGCTGGGGCTGGATAAGTGTCTGCCCCGTCCGAAACACATATCGGATGTCTGGTAACTAGTCTCTATAATCGGATATTCATGACCTGGTCATAATATCACGATTGGATGCGCATCTCTTAGAGCACTAATACCGTATCCTGTGTGACATCATCTCCACTATGACTGGAGTGATACTTCCGTCTTGACATCACATCCAATACACTACGATTCTCAATATACCCGGTATTGGCGTACACAGAACCGGTTACAGTCCTAGACGACCTCAACTAAAGTATATCGATTGTCGTAAGCATTAGCGATGTAAGTCTCAGGTTAAGACTATACACACCTACCTTGATTTCGGCCTCCCATAGACACATATTCATAATACCAATGGGATTCCGAGGGGTCTATCCAGAGCGAAGCTGTTTCCCGTACCATCGGTGAAACACGACCTCCTATCGCACTTGCATAAGTATCCAACACTATATATATGAGAACTATGCCGTTGTGCCCTCACAACGCACACAAGTGCAATACTAGCCTATTCCGCATTATCGATGTCCAGTCTCGATAATACTACGGCTAGGGATATTTAATGATTAATCCTTTGTGGACTGATACTGTCTCATATCATCTCAATCCAGGAACTAATCATAGGGACCTCTCTTCATTTATATATCTATGGTGATCTAATCACAAATGATGAGAGTGCAATTTCCTTGTCACATAGTAATTTGCTACAACAACACAATGATCTGTGCAAATAGTGACACTATGGGTCATTTTGTCCAACACGCGATGCTTGCTTCAGTCCATAAATGGACCGATTTAACTTACAAACCTTGTTTGCAAGTCTAGGTGCGATAAAACCGTCAGGCTGTTGCATATAAACATCCTCCGAAAGGTTTCCGTTAAGGAAAGCGGTTTTAACGTCCATCTGCCATATTTCATAATCGTAATATGCAGCTTTTGCAAGCATTATCCGAATGGATTTAATCATGGCAACGGGTGAGAAGGTTTCGCCATAATCAACTCCAAGTCGTTGACGATATCCCTTCGCTACAAGCCTAGCTTTGTACGTTTGTACGTTGCCATCCTTGTCAGTCTTCTTCTTGAAGACCCATTTGCATCCAATAGGCTTTACGCCTTCTGGTGCATCAACCAGTGTCCAAACTTGGTTGGTATACATGGAATCCATTTCGGCCTTCATGGCTTCTTGCCATAAAGCGGATTCGATACCTTGTATCGCTTCCTCATACGTAGCCGGTTCATTATCCTCAATAAGATTAATATCTACATGAGGTGAGATCAGGAATCCATACCTCTCAGGTATTACCCTGACTCTCTCCGACCTACGCGGTCCTTTGTGTATTTAAAGATTGTGGTTCAGTCTCATCCCAGATGGACTGTTCATGTTCCGTTGATAATTCATTGCCAAGAATAGTATCATCACTACGACTTTCATCGAGTTCTACTTTCTTCCCACTAAACACTGCATTTAGGAATTCCTTCTCAAGGAAAACCGCATGTAGAGCAACAAATACTTTGTTCTCTTGTGGGTGATAGAAGTAATATCCTTTGGTTTCCCTAGGATATCCAACGAATAGGCATTATCTGTTTTGGGTTCAAGTTTGGTACCTTCCAAACGTTTAACGTATGCCCAGCAACCCCAAATCTTCAGGAATGAGAAACCCGGTTTCTTACCTGTCCATATCTCATATGGTGTCTGTTCAACAGACTTTGACGGAACCTTATTCAAAATAAGAACTGCACTGTTTAATGCATATCCCCAGAAGGAAATTGGCAGCTCAGTGCGACTCATCATCGACCTTACCATGTCCAACAAGGTACGGTTTCTCTTTTTCTCCGTTGGACACACCATTTAATTGTGGTGTTCCAGGAGGAGTCCACTGTGAAAGAATACCATATTCTTTCAGGTAATCTTGAAACTCATTACTTAAGTATTCGCCACCACGGTCCGACCGTAATGTCTTAATACTCTTGCCTGTTTGTTTTTCACTTCGTGTCGAAACTCTTTGAATTTCTCAAAAGTTTCCGACTTGTGCGTCATTAGATACACATAACCGTAACGTGATGCATCATCAGTAAAGGTTACGAAGTATCGATATCCACCTCTAGCCTGGCTAGACATGGGCCCACAAACGTCACTATGAACGAGGGCTAACAGTTCAGTGGCACGTTCACCTTTACCGCCGCTAAAAGGTGATTTAGGCATTTTGCCTAATAAGCAAGATTCACAGACGTCATATGAATTTGGATCAAATCCGTCCAAGTACCCACTCTTCGAAAGTGTGGATATGCGAGTCTTGTTAATGTGTCCCAGACGACAATGCCACATATAAGTTTCATCATTTGGATCACTCTTTTTAAGCCTTTTGTTTGTTAATTTATATGTAGGAGATTCATTTATATTCAAAATATAAGACCATTATTTGCAACTGCAGTGCATATTTCTGCATCATTTTTATAAATAACACCCAGTGTTTCTAAATACAAAAGTGTACCCATTTCGGGTTAACAAAGATACAGATATAATATTCCTAGTCAAACTAGGTACATAATAACAGTCATTTAGTTTAAGTACATGCCCCGAGGGCAGTTCTAATACAAAAGTGCCCACGGCCAAAACAGCAACAGGAGTTCCGTTTCCAACTCGTAGATCAATCTCCCCTGAAGCCAGAGTCCTGCTGTTTTGCAGATCCTGCACATCAGTACATATATGAGAACCACAACCAGAATCAAAAATCCAATTTTTAAAACTAGAAGTAGCCATGTTTATTTCAATAACAAACATACCAGAGGTCGGTGCCTTGCCCGCCTTGATCTCCCTTCTGATCGCCTTGTTCATGCGGCAGTCACGCTTCCAGTGACCTCTTTTGCCGCAGTTAAGGCATATGTCTTGTGACTTGTTCCTCGGCTTCCCAGAAGCCATCGGCATCTTGGCCTTGCCCTTGTTCTTACGCTTCTTCTTTTTCACCCCTCCAGTTGCCTTGGGCCCAGCCCTTGACGTCTGAGAGGTCGATGCAAAGTGCGCCTCGCGCTTGTTGCCTTTAAGAAGCTCTTTCTCTGACTCCTTAAGAATGGACAATAGCTCTCCAAGAGTATCGTCCGTCCATCAACTTGTAGTTGATGATAATCTGCTTCCAAGTATCGGGAAGTGACTGTAAAAGCATGTCTACAGTCAGCTCAGCCTCCAAGACTATTCCCATCTTGGCCAGCTCATCAATGTCAGCTATCATTTGAGTCCCGTGGGCCTCAACTGAAGCGCCATCAGTCATACGGGAGCGAAAGAGTTTCTTCACCACCAACTCATACCTCTCCATCCGCTTATTAGTGTGGTGAAGATCCTTTAGTCTAGCCATCATATTATAAGGATCCAAGTCCCTATTCTGGCGACGAAAGTGTTGAGTCATGGAAGCAAGCATGATCGACTGAGTTGTATCACAATCATCGCTATGAGTTCTCCATAACTCCAGCTCAAGTGGCTTAGTGGGCCTCGGCCCGAGAGGTCTCTGTATGGTGTACAACAGCCTCTCTGCCCCAAGGACTATCCTCAGGTTCATTTCCCAGTCAGCAAAGTTCGTGCCCTTAAATACATTATCACCCATGATTATGTCTCGGACATTTCTTTGTTTGCCATCTTAACTACGATAGTCCAACTATCTAGTTAACGATATATGGGTACAGTCAAACTGTTACAAGAAAAATAACATTTTATTAGTCCAGTCCACTAATGTTAAAATATTGACGAAATAAATTTTGTAAGCGCGTAAAGCTAAGTATCTGAATGAAATTGCAAATTCAATACTAGCCTCCCACTATTTTCTACAAGTCTCTAACCCTCTGTCGAGTACTCGGGAAATCCAATTTCCTAGTGGGCTAGGATCCCGTTAAATAACACACAACCTTGACTTTGGCCAACAAGTTGTATGATATTTAACTAGGTAGATCTCGAAGATCAATTGGATCCCATCCAATTCCTAGATCCGGTAGGTGGACATCCAAGTCCGAAACATATATATCTAATACATATGTCAATGTATCCAATACATTTTCCTAACCATTTCCTCTGAATCAACTAAGTCTTGGCTTTGGCACAACAAACTTAATGATTCCAGTTAAGCGGGACCCATTGACATGGAAAGTTTCGTAATCAATGTCGATGGACAAGAAGTGATCTTGACTTTGGCCAATAAATCACAACTTGGACAAGACACCGATATGGAACAAAACTCTCATGATTCAAACACATCCTCAATTGACAAAGGTCTTGACTTTGGCCAACAAACCAATGCCAATTTCGGATCTTGAGAAAGAATCACTCAACGGAAGGAAAATCGCTTAATATTGTTTGAGGGATTTTCGTGTAATTGGTAACCAATTAATTTATCTTTGTTAGGTCTCATCATCATACACCCTTAAGCATGCTTCTAAAACATCATAAAGCGCGTAAAGTAAAGTAATAGCGATATACGGATGGATATGAACAACAACTTGTTCCTAGAACAAATCACTCCCTTTCCTCTCCCCGCTAGAACTATTCTACTCTTACCCAATTACATAATACAATAAGAGAAACCTCATTTACATTGAGGGGAATTAGGTGAGAAGAGAATACAAAGAGACAATAAGAGAAAGGCTGGACACGCAGGTCCAATTTATAAATCTAAATTTACAATAATTTCTAAAATTACCCTTCCCTTCTAATATCCATCCGATATACACTATTCATACATTACATCATCCACATTCATTCATTCAAGGCATGTTATACAACCAATCAAATCCAATTAATTAGTCTTTATTAGGTGACAATACAATGTTCAAACAATTGTTTGCATTTGCGCGAGTCCAACTCAATTTGAGAATAAATACTTATAGTATGAATTCACGAATTATATCGAACTACTCGTCAAATCCAATTTAAGTCGTATTCAATACTAATCCTTATATTTAATTCCAAATTAAATATTTACACTTTTATTGTGCTTTTATGACTTAGATTCCAAATCTAATTCTATCGGGTCTCAAAGCCCAATCAACATCCAATGTCCGTTTAATTAAAGTCCGATGGGCTTTCAATTGATTTCATTAGGCTTGGGCCTTGGTCAATGTGGGTCAAACCCAATTTCCAAGCCCAATAAGGAATCACCCTCATTTGCCATAAAAATCAATATCAAGCCCATAAGGCCCAATTAAACATAAAAGCCCATTTATTACATTTGGACTTAATGGAGTGATTTAGGCCCATTTTTGGATCCAATCCAATTTGCCCAAACCTACTTGGTCCAACCAAGCCCACTATGTCCAAATATTATAGTTTTAGGCCCAATTCAAAATTAAGCCCAATAAATCAAATTTTAAAATTCCAAATTTTATAACTTAATTAATTAAAGTGTAATGTCATGATTAATCCTTTAAATCAATATTTCCAAAATATCAAATTAATCCATTAATCATATTTTTATCTTAAATACATGTCCAACATTATTTAATCAAAAAATCAAGTCCCTAATCTTCTTCCATGCATTCGGCCAAGGTGATGAAAAATTACCGATTTCGTTTTCAATCCAATCGAATCACAAATCGTCATTTTATGTTCGTTTAAAGTCATCCAATGATCTTATAAACAACAAATCATCATCTCCAAGGTCTAGGTAGTTCGGCCAAGCCTCTCCAAGAGGGGAAAAATTAATCCAATTTATTTTTCATGAAATTGATAATGTATAACATAATGTAACATACATTTAAGCATACTTAATCAATCAAAATCATCAAATCATGCTTCAATCAATTTTGCCCAAATATTACCCTAATATATTTCATGCTCTTTAAGCTCAATGATACCATTGTTGGAAATTCTAATCCATGTCCCAAGATCAAAAGAGCAAACAAAACATATAAATGAATGAACAATATTGAAGTATGGCGGAATCATACTCACAAAGATCGGAATGCGGATGCGTTGATGAAACAAAAATTTTCTCCTTTGTGCAGTGAGGGTTTCGGCCAAACAAAAAAGAGAAGCTCCAAGCAATTTTTGATCCTTCCAAGCTCTAAGATTAGTTTCCCATAACACCTTTGTATGATCCCTTGATGGTGCTAGCCTTGTGTGTGATTTTATGTTCCAAACAAACACAAATTCTTCAAGTTTTTGCAACAAAAACAGAAAAGTGGAGAGGGCTGTGAGAGCTCACAGTTTCGGTCATGAGAGAATAGGAGAGAGTGTTATGATTTTTGTTACAAAAATCAATTTATATTTATGCCATAATATTTAAATTAATAATAAACTTATGACACAAATCATGCAATGGCTTAGAGTGTCAAACACTCAAACTCCATGCAAAACCATTGAGTGTATTGTACACTATCACCATGCAATGTATTAACAATTAAATAATGCATAAAATGACATGTGTCATGTGGGCCCCACACAACCCAAATGAAAGTGGGCCCACGCGTACTCACGTGTTCGGGTTCGATATTTCCGAAATACCGAACTTTCGTCGCGACGTTAATTAAATCGAATTTAAATAAATAATTGCGCCTAGCGAAATTATTATTTACGCGTCGCTAACGAATTAATTCTAAATTAACTCGTTTGCCCGAATTAAAATCTAATTTTAATTTCGCGTCGAAATCGAATTTCGATTATTATATCGAATATAATAATTTTACGATTAATTCCAAATTAATCGTTCTCTATCTATGTACAGTACTTTATCCAAGATAAAGTCTCTCCGTAATTAATCCAAGATTAATCGAGTTTGAATCATACGTCATTGGTGAATCTTCGGGAAGCGACCCAAGAGATCTCTGGATATGTTGGCAGTAAATACGGCCGTCAGATTATCCGAACACGTACGTACCAAGTACTACGTTTTTACCGATTTACAAGACAAGGTTAGCCTCTAGAAAAACGCCATGCCTACCCAATTCTCCAGAAATATTCTTATTGGAATATAAGATCTATAACAGGCGTAGTATACCGTAGTATAGTGTATACTGATCCAGTATCGGATGATCACATGTAAGGCCTGGGGCTGGAGATGTGTCTGCCCGCCCCGTACGATACATATATCGGACATCAAGCAACTAGTCTCTTTGAATCGGATAATCCTGACCTTGTCATATTATCCTGATGGTTGCAACCATTATAGAGTACTAGTTCTGTATCCTGCGCGATCATCATCTCCATATGTCTGAAGTGATACTTCCGTCTTGACATCACACCCAATACACTACGATTCCCGATAAACCTAGAAGAGGTGTACACAGAACCTGTTAAAGCCCTGGACGACCAAAACTAAAGTCTACACGATTGTCGCAAGTACTAGCGATGCAAGTCTCAAGTTAAGACCATATGCACCTACCCTGAAGCGGACACCCATAGACACGCAGACATACTACCAATGGGATTCCGCGGGGTCTATCCAGAGCGAAGCTGTTTTCCGTACCATCGGTAAAACATAACCTCCTACCGCACTTGCATAAGTATCCAATACTCAAATATATGAGAACTATGCTGTTGTGCCCTCACAACACGCACAAGTGCAGTACTAGTCTATTCCGCATTATCGATGTCCAATCTCGATAATACTACGACTAGGGATATTTAATGATTAAACCTTTATGGATTGATACTGTCTCATATTATCTCAATCCGGAATTAATCATAGGGACTTTTACCATTTATATATCAAAGTAAATAAATTACAAAACGGTAAAAGGCAATTTCATTACTACATAGTTAATTTTGTACAATAATACAATATCATTTACAAAATAGTGACGCTATGGGTCATTACTGTTTAACAGGGTGAGTGCGGCCTTAAATCATTGTCTCGGTTCACACCGGGTGGCGACTCCATTATTCTCCGGTTTAGTTCCCCGCGGACTACTCCGTACTCCCAACCGGGTCGCGAGCCCAGAACAGCATTCGTCACCCAGTTTCTGTCTTCCCATAGTCTGGCGACTCCACTGGGGATAGAGAATCGGCCCCGAAATAATGTCTTGTAATATTATGATTTGTGCTTTAATTAACCGTGTCTACCATGAGTTAAAAGGGGTTTAATCAAAAACTTTAAGGCTAGGTAATGGTTTGGTGTCTACCTTCACTCACTACCTTTCTAGAAGGAAAAGATGTGAAGGCACCTAGATAGCCATCTACTCGTAGCCTATTGTGATGCACTAATTTTGAGGACTCGTTGTTTATTCCTGACACCAAGCGATAAGAGCCTAAGAGGCTTGGGTATTTAAGTGAGCCTCGCTCCACCCTCCCTCTGGGGAATCTACAATGGGAAGTCCATTTGATAGTCAGTCACACACCATAACTCGTTGGCACGTACCTTAGTGTATAAAAAAGGGTGCGCTCACTTGGTCGCTCGAACCCTAGAGTGGGGAGACCTAGTTGTGGGCCATCCTTCGCCGGTGAGATCCTTTGTCTACACTCTTGCAAACTCACACGTAGACCGTTGTTGTATGACCTATAGCAACTATTTCCTTGTGTTTGAAGGCCATCCTTATTTGGATGCAGTTGGACTTCTTGTCAGAAATGCGAACTTGTTGGGCCATTTAAACTGGGACGAGTTCGTATCCTTTGACAATTGGGCCAAAAGCTTCTGAAATATCGATGGGCCACTCTATAGAAATTATTATTTTATGTTTGCATTACCTTTCTTTTATGCTTGTGTTTGGGAACATCGTCGTTTGGATCCATTTGGACCATTTGTCATGGGATGTTGGGCCATTTAAACTGGGATAAGAACGTATCTTATGACGATTGGGCCAAAGGCTTCTAAATATCGATGGGCTATTTTATGCTTGTGTTCGGAACATTACCATTTGGATTTAGTTGGACTCATTGCCATGAGATGTGAACTCGTTGGGCCATTTAACCTGGGACGAGTTCACTCCCATGACGGTTAGCCCAAAAGCTTCTAAAATGACAATGGGTCGATTTGTTTGAAATTTTTTATCGATTTAGTATGTTCTATATGTTACATGCATCTCATGCACCTCATACATACATACATGATGTTAACACCCTCTATGTCTCAAAAAGACATCATAGATACCGTTTAGGTTAGAGAATGGACAAGGCTTACTAAAAGAACAGTAACAAGCATGAGTGAATCCGATAACGAGGTATCCTGTATGGATCAGTTAGAGAACGGTCTCCCCAAGATCACTGAACAATTGTAAGCCCTGACTACTGCTGTGGCTGGTATAGCTGGATCTCGTGCTGGGGGTAGTTCTGGGGATGTGAGGCAAGAGGAGCCTCCAAACAGATTGGGGGATGATATCCCCACTTTTGATGATGATATGGCAGAGTATGCAGCAGGCAGAGTATCTGGGTCTCAGGCAGAATTACAGAAACTCCGCGATCAAGTTGAGACGGTTACCTGCAGGATGAGGGGTAAGAATGAGGATTTGCTGGATTATGAGACATTGACTTTCGAAGAGCAGTTGCCGGCCCAGTTCAAGATGCCTGATATTGCTAAGTTTAATGGGAATGGGGATCCAAGGGTGCATCTCATGACGGTTAGCCCAAAAGCTTCTAAAATGACAATGGGTCGATTTGTTTGAAATTTTTTATCGATTTAGTATGTTCTATATGTTACATGCATCTCATGCACCTCATACATACATACATGATGTTAACACCCTCTATGTCTCAAAAAGACATCATAGATACCGTTTAGGTTAGAGAATGGACAAGGCTTACTAAAAGAACAGTAACAAGCATGAGTGAATCCGATAACGAGGTATCCTGTATGGATCAGTTATAGAACGGTCTCGCCAAGATCACTGAACAATTGTAAGCCCTGACTACTGCTGTGGCTGGTATAGCTGGATCTCGTGCTGGGGGTAGTTCTGGGGATGTGAGGCAAGAGGAGCCTCCAAACAGATTGGGGGATGATATCCCCACTTTTGATGATGATATGGCAGAGTATGCAGCAGGCAGAGTATCTGGGTCTCAGGCAGAATTACAGAAACTCCGCGATCAAGTTGAGACGGTTACCTGCAGGATGAGGGGTAAGAATGAGGATTTGCTGGATTATGAGACATTGACTTTCGAAGAGCAGTTGCCGGCCCAGTTCAAGATGCCTGATATGGCTAAGTTTAATGGGAATGGGGATCCAAGGGTGCATCTCCGTCAGTATGTATCAGTCATGAGTTCAGTTGGCCTATCTCAGCGCCAAGTCCAGAAGATGTTTGGAATGTCGCCCGAGGGAGCTCCCGTGGTGTGGTACCACAGTTTGGAGAAGAAACTGAAGGAAGATTGGAGGGAGTTGGCTGATGCCTTCCTGAAGCAGTATGTCACTGACCTAGAGATCGATCTGTCACTCCGCGATCTAGAGAATATTAATCAAAAATCAGAGGAGAGTTTTAAGGAGTATGTGGACCGATGGAGAGGTCAGTTATTGAAAATGCAGACTAGGCCCTCGGAGAAGGACCAGATTAAAATGATTATCAAGGGCACCAAGCCCTCTATTTACAGCAAGTTGAGGAGGATGACCTCCATTATTATAGACTTTCGGCAGTTGAGGGAAACTGTCATGGACATTGAAGAGGAAGAGGCGGAAAACAGAAAGTTTTATGGCTTAAGTAGGAGGCCTATTGTGGGGACATCGGGTACTAAACCTGTTTCTCCGTAAGTTGCTGCCATCCGGAACCGGAAATTTTCCAACTTGGGAAGACCCCTGTCAAAGATACTAGAGAAATTAAAGAGGCAAGAACTCTTAAAACCCTTGGAAGCCAAACCATTACCCAATCCCCCACCATCACATTATAACCTAAACCTTTACTGTTACTTTCACCAACAAAAGGGCCATGACACCGACAATTACGCCCGACTCCGCCATGAAATCCAGGACCTGATATACTCCAAAAAGATACCCGACCCTGAAACAGAATGCCCCAACACACACCAGAACCCTTTACCAAATTACCACTCTGTCCCGCCCCCAACCTATATGATAAACTCTGGCCTACCCGAGAACCTTGTACTCAAATCCTTTGACCTCGAAGCCGTTTTCCTTGAGATTTGGGATAGTAACAGCGAAGATGAAACCGAACATGGGAAGAGTTTATGGGCAGACTTCTCCAGTAGTGATGAAGAAGAAGTGAGGGGTATGACACGCAGCGGGCGTTTCTACAATGATATGACTGATAAGGGTAAAAGAATGTTATCAGAGGGTAGAGAAGTGGCTGAGAATACAGAAAGTGCCGAGGGAGATGTAGTGCTACAACAGTTGAGGAAAACCCGAGCGCAAGTGAGTATATGGGATTTATTGTGTGCATCTCAGGAGCACAGGCAGGCCATGGTTGAGGCCTTAAGCAAGATAGTGGTGACGGAAGATGCCAACCCCACAATGTTTGTTGGGTCAGTGCGAAAGGAGGCTTTGCAGACAATCACTTTTTCTAAGGAAGAACTCCCAGCTGAGGAGAGAAATCATAATAGACCTTTGTTTATCAGAGCTGAAGTGAGGGGTAAAAGGACCTCATGTGTGATGGTGGATGACTACTTATCCATTAATGTGTGCCCGTTGAAGATTTTGGCAAAGCTGGGTATGAAAGCAACAGATTTGGACCCCTCCAGTATGACCATCAAAGCTTATGATGACAGTAAGCGAGGAGTTGGGGTACATTTGTAGCAGCGGTCAAGGTTGGTCCTATTGAGGACGAAGTTGAGTTTACAGTGCTGGACATCCCAGCCACTTTTGCCTTGTTGTTAGGAAGGCCTTGGTTTCACAAACTTGGGGGGCGTGCCTTCCACTTTGCATCAGATGATTAAGTTCCCGTATGAGGGAGAGATTGTTACCATCTGAGCTGAGATAGATAATGCTGTGGCTGCCTTGGAGATACAACCTTTCACGAGGTTTCAGGTGTCAGCAACTTTTGAGGAATGGGTGGATCTTAGGGTGGCTAGGATCATGAAAAAAATGAAGTTTGAACCGGGTGAAGGTTCAAAATTGCCAGATTTCAGAGGACAGACTACTCGGAAGGGTTTGGGATACACATCTGATGAAGAAAAGCCGAAGGTTAAAAAGAAAGGGCTGAAATTGATGGAGTACTTTGTGAAGGCTTCAGGGTATCAAAGTGAGCCTGAACCGATAGAAGTTAATGGGATTGTGGTGCCTGGATTTGAGATCTTCCAGGATTTGTTGGGTGAGAAACCGCTGACTAAAGAAGTTGTGGAAGCAGAGAATTGGGAAGAAGAATTGATGAAGTTGGAGAGCCTGACTCTGGGAGAGGACAAAAAGCCTGAGGAAAACCTGGTTGCAGAGGAAGAAGTGTCTATAGATGATGAAGACATTTACCTTCCTGATTTGTTTGAATGTACTTCCGCATTATCCAATAATAAAGACATTTCTTTTGCTTACTTGCCTGAGTCATTTCCATTTACTCTGCACGAATCAAGCATATTTGATATCAGTTCGGCCAGAACTACTGCATTTAACTTGGGTACACTTGAGAACCCCAAGGAAATTCTGATTGCAAGTGAAGTTACCTCCGAAGAGAGGGATAAACTAGAAGAAGTATTGGGCAGATATGCCAAAGTGTTTGCTTGGTCCTATGAGGACATGCCTGGGGTAGACAAAAACATTGCCCAGCACACAATACCAACTTATCTGAATATGAGGCCAGTAAAACAGAATTTCCGACGGATGAGACCAGAATGGGCTGAGAAAGTTAGAGAGGAAGTTAAGAAACAGATAGATGTGGGGTTCCTGGAAGTAGTAAACTATCCTGAGTGGTTGGCTAATATAGTGCCAGTGCCGAAGAAAGACGGGAAGGTCAGAATGTGTGTGGACTACAGAGATCTCAACAAGGCTTGTCCGAAAGATGATTTTCCTCTGCCGCATATAGATGTTCTGGTTGATAGTACGACTTTATCTGCTATGTATTCATTTGCAGACGGGTTTTCAGGTTACAATCAGGTTCTTTTGGCTGAGGAAGATAAACACAAGACTGCCTTTGTTACCGAGTGGGGTACTTATTGTTATAAGGTGATGCCGTTTGGGCTCAAGAATGCAGGAGCTACTTATCAGTGGATGGCCACTACACTATTCCACGACTTGATGCATAAAGAGATTGAAGTGTATGTGGATGACATGATGGCAAAATCAGAGACAAGAGTTGGGCATATTGAAGCACTGGAAAGGTTCCTTCAGAGAGTTGACAAATACAACATGCGGCTAAATCCCAAGAAATGTGTGTTTGGGGTGACATCAGGAAAATTGCTGGGACATACAGTGGGAATGGGAGGAATAGAGGTAGACTCTGAAAAGATCAAAGCAATCACAGAAATGCCAGCATCGAAGATTGAGAAGGAAGTCAGAGCATTCATGGGGAAGATTCAGTACATCAGTCGGTTCATCGCCAAGTTGACATCAGTGTGTTAGCCTATCTTCAAACTATTGAGGAAAGATCAACCAGTAAAGTGGAATGAGCAGTGTCAAACAGCCTTCGATAAGATCCGAGAGTACTTGGTAAAGCCTCCTGTATTGAAACCTCCGAGACCGGGCAGACCGTTGATATTGTACTTGGCCATAGAATCAGAAGCACTGGGGGCAATAATGGTACATGCAGATGAGACAAGGGTAGAGCATGCAATTTACTATTTGAGTAAGAAGATGCTCCCATATGAGGCTCGATATCAGGAAGTAGAGAAGATCTGTCTTGCAGTGGTATGGGCTTCCAGAAAATTGCGGCATTACTTCCAGTCTTACAAGATCCAGGTAGTGGCAAATGAGAATCCTCTGAAATATATGCATTCAGTGCCTTCGCTAGTAGGGAAATTGGGCAGATGGTTAGTATTGCTGACAGAGTTTGACATTGAGTATCTCACCACCAAAGTGGTCAAAGGGCGAGCAGTAGCAGAGTTTCTGGCATTACAACCTGTTGAAGGGGATCAATATAAGTTTGAATTTCCAGATGAAGAGATCCAAGCAATAACAGTTCAGAGATGGAAAATGTATTTTGACGGAGCAGTGAATTACAAGGGAGCCGAAATTGGGATTATGATAGTGACCCCCGAAGGAGAGACCTTGCCTTTGGCCAAAAGGTTGACATTTAGAGTAACCAACAACATGGCCGAGTATGAAGCATGTGCTTTTGGTTTGACTGCATTGATAGCCTTGAAGGCCGAGAGTGTGGAAGTCTACGGAGATTCTATGTTGGTAGTCCAACAAATGCGAGGAGAATGGGAATTGAAAGAAGAACGATTGAAACCTTACCTTTTTTACCTCAGAAAGTTGGCACAGGTTATCCCCGATTGTAAGTTTCAGCACTTGCCAAGAGAAGAGAATCAGATGGCAGATGCATTGGCTACACTTACAGCGACTTAGGAAAATCCAGAAAAGTCAGTGATGAGACCGTTGATACTGACAACAGCAAGAATACCTGTTTATGAGATAGAGAGAATTCTGGAAATAGAGGCCGATGATGGTAAACCTTGGTATTATGACATTCAGAGGTATTTGGAACATGGGGCACTCCCAGAGGGAGCAGGCAGAAAAGACAGAATAGCCATTCAGAAGTTAGCTTCCCAATATGTGATTTTGAAAGGGGAACTGTACAAGAGGCAAGCAAACGGTATTCAGTTGAAGTGTTTGAGAAAAAAAGAAGCTCAACATGTAATGGAAGAAGTACACGCCGGGGTATGTGGTCCGCACATGAATGGGTTGAATTTGTCCCTCAAGATAGTGAGACAAGGTTTTTATTGGTCAACCATAAAGCACTGTCATGATTGTCAAGCACACAGTAATTTGAATCACTTGCCGCACACAGAGTTGCACGGGTTGTCAGAGCCGTGGCCTTTCTCAGCATGGGGAATTGATATGATTGGAGAAATTCGACCGAATGCATCGAATGGGCATCGCTTCATAGTAGGGGCAATAGATTACTTCTCGAAGTGGGTGGAAGCTGAATCATTCCGCAATGTTACAGCAAAACAGATGGAAAAATTTATAGCTCGGAACCTCATTTGTCGGTATGGTATGCCGCATCATGTAGTGACAGACAACAGAGTTCAGTTTCAAGGAGAGACGAAGGCAATGTTACAGAAATACGAGATAGGCCACCACAAGTCATCACCGTATAGACCGCAGGCAAATTGGGCAGTTGAGGCAGCCAACAAGACTATAAAGATGATTTTAGCCAAGATGACAGAGAACTACAGAGATTGGGCCGAGAAACTACCATATGCTTTGTGGGGGTACAAAACATCAGTAAGAACAGCAACATGGGCCACACCTTACTCTTTGGTCTATGGAATGGAAGCAGTATTGCCAATAGAAGTGGAAATACAGTCTATGAGGGTATTAGCAGAGGCAGAATTACCAGAACAGGAGTGGGCCGCACAGAGGTTTGATCAGTTAGCACTGCTGGATGAGAAGAGAATGAAGTCTTTGTATCACATGCAGTTGTATCAGAAGAGACTAGCCCGAGCATTCAACAAGAAAGTACGCCCCACCAAGATCAGAAAAGGTGATTTGGTACTTAAGCAATCAAAGCCGTCGACGACAGATCCAAGAGGAAAGTTCAGACCTAACTGGGAAGGGCCTTACATAGTGCAGAAAGTAATGGGAAATGGAGAAGTGAGGCTATCAAACTTGGAAGGGAACGAGTTCACCGAGCCGATCAACGTAGACATATTGAAGTAGTACTTTGCCCGAGGGGGAGAAGACCGAGCACTCACCAAGGAAATTGGCAGAAGACCTAACCCAACGGAATAAGAAAATCATTCATGCATACATGTAACATTGCATTCTCTTCGTGTTTGTTTTTGTTTTGTGTTCGCAAGTTCGAAGAAAGGAGAAAGCGGCAGAAATGAGCCAAACAGCTTCAGCACACCTTCAGTTTTGAGGATAAGTCCCAGGGGGCGAGGCCCCACACCATGTCAGCTCGGGGACGAGGCCCATATCAGCTTGGGGGCGAGGCCCCACATCATGTCAGCTTGGGGGCGAGACCCATATCAGCTTGAGGGCGAGGCCCACTTCATCAGCAGTTTTGGGATGCGTCCCAAGGTCGGGGTGCCCCTGTTGTCAGTTGCAGTTCCGGGATGCGTCCCAGGGTCGAGGGCCCACTGCATCATTAGTTGTAGTTCGGGATGCGTCCCAGGGTCGAGGGCCCACTATATCATCTGTTCGAGGGCGAGGCCCTCATTTCCAGTGGTATCAGGATATGTCCTAGGGTCGAGGTGCCCCCATTTTCGGTTGCAGTTATTGGGATGCATCCCAGGATCGAGGTCCACTGCAGCACCAACTCAGCTCAAGGCAGCAGATGAGCCAGGTAAGTGAAAATGCATTGCATAACTTTGATAGGATTGTTCAAAGTCACACACTGCACAAGTCCCATCAAAGTGGGGGCGACTGTAGGCATTGCATTTTTTCATGTGAAACCCGATGATGAGTCTCAGTTGGAGGCACTACCTTTTTAGTTAAGGATATTACGGGAAACGATCGTCGGAAGAGAATCGGTGTTTCATTAGATTTTTATTCACTTGTTTAGCGTCAGGTTCACTTGTTGGACCTCCGTTTAAAGCACTCTTGGCCCAAACCCACTCACCAAACCAACACAACACCTAGCTTACCAAGACAAAGCCCACGCCCACACCCACATAGGCCCACATGCCCATGGCCTCTAAAATACACCCAAATTAAATTAAATATTAATTAAATTAAATATTAACTAACTAAATATTAATTTAGTCATTTACCAAATTAAATAAGACATAAAATATAATTATACCAAATTAAAATATTATAACTTCCTAATCCAAAATATTATATACTAAATTAAAGAAAACATTAAATTAAATCATACATAATTAAGATAAATCACAAATATTATATACCTTACTTAACCAATATCATGCATAAACAAGATAAATCAAATATTCAACCTTCCTAATTCACCAAAATTTGTCCCCCCAATCAATCAAATCCTTTCCTTGTTTGACACCAAATCCAATCTATTCCTTGTGAGACAAGGGGAAGCCCTAGCCCTTGTCTATATAAACAACCCAAAACCAAAGCCAACCCCTCTCCAATCTCTCACAATTCACGCCCATACATGCCCAAGAAACCCTAACACTCTTACGCATACAGCAACAAGAAGCAACACAAACAATTCTCTTCATCTCCACCCTCACTTCACCGAAAATACACAACCAGAAACAGCAGCCCCATTCACGCATACAGCAGCCCCTTTCCACCGAAAATAGCAGCCCCTGCACCCTCCTAAAACACGCTGGACAGCCCCTAAATCACCTAAAATAGAAACTAGAAACTTCACCTTTAAACCCCTTAAACAATCGAAAATAAACCTTCAAAACAGTCCACTAAAACACCGAAACAGCAGACTCAAAAACTGCAGCCATATCACCGAAAAACACCTTAAAACAGTCCCTAAAATCCTTAAATCAGTAACATAAAAAACTGCACCCTAAGCCTCCTTAAAAGGTTAGACCTGAGGGTATTTTTCACACTTGTTTTCATTTTTATCTTTATTATTTATTGAGTTTTGTTCGCATGATTACTCTATTAAAATGCATGTTGTGGCCCTTGAGTAGATAAATATACATATATTGTAAAATGATGTATGTTGTGGCCCTTGAATAAAATGAAAAATGTGTCGCCTCTCGTGGTATATAGGATGGAAACCCGGACATAAATTTTATAGTCGATTCCGAATGGACGGTAGTATGATCTGTACTCAGGATACAACTCCACGTACCACTTGAGTAAACAACCCATATTTTGTTTTATGTTGTTTTGATTTGTTTGTCATTCGTTACTTGACTTCCGCATGTTATTTGTTTATGTAATGATGTGATCGAGCGCATGGGCTTAGTAAATTGGATTAAAGGTCCCATATTCTGAGGGGTTAAAATCCTTTACCACGATGCTTTGTCGCGCCGATCGATGTATATTCGGTTGAATGTAAGATGTGTTCAATCGGGTATACGAAGTCCGATATTATTGTCTTTATTTTTATATGCATGATGTGATCGAGCGCATGGGCTTAGTAAGTTGGATTAAAGGTCCCCTATTTTGAGGGTTAAAACCCTTTATCACGATGCTTTGCCGCGCCGATCGATGTATACTCGGTTGAATGTAAGATATGTTCAATCGGGTATACGAAGTCCGATATTATTGTCTTTATTATTTATATGTATGATGTGATCGTGCGCATGGGCTTAGTAAGTTAGATTAAAGGTCCCATATTCTGAGGGGTTAAAACCTTTTACCACGATGCTTTGCCGCGCCGATTGATGTATATTCGGTTGAATGTAAGATGTGTTCAATCGGGTATACAAAGTCCGATATTATTATCTTTATTGTTTATATGCATGATGTGATCGAGCGCATGGGCTTAGTAAGTTGGATTAAAGGTCCCATATTCTGAGGGGTTAAAATCCTTTACCACGATGCTTTACCACGCCGGTTGATGTATATTCGGTTGAATGTAAGATGTGTTCAGTCGAGTATACGAAGTTCCATATAATTATATTTATCTTTGTACACATTGTAATGAAAAACGCATGGGCTTATTGTGTTGGACTAAAAGGTTCTCCATTTGGGGGAATGAAAGCCTAAAAGGCTACCTTTACCACGATATTTGCCGCGTCTTTCATCTATTGATTGCATCATCTATCCTTTTCTTGGCTCGATCTATTATCGTTTGTGTATCCATGTTATGACAACATTCGGGTATTATTTCTCGTGGTATATCGGATAGAAACCAAGATATAAATTCCGTAGCCGATTCCGAATGGACGGTAATGCGGTCTGCACTTGGGATACAATTCCTCGTACCACTTGGAAAAATGCCCACATATGTGTTTGTGTCAATCTTAGATATCATTTTCTGTATCACATCATTGCACATCTATTCCATGTTCATAATTGCCTCTTTAGTTTTTTATTCTCATTATGCATTTAATTGTCTTTCCTTAATATGCATGCTTGTATGAATGTTATTTGTTTGCGCTTCTGTGTCTATCCATGTGAAATTGTATATTTGCCGTCATTTTGATATCGCATGCTAGTATCACTATAATTTATTTGCGTTTCTGTATTCATGAATGTTACATGAAATTGTATGCTTTCCGTATGTCAATTTATCCTTATGCATGCAAATTCGGACATAGATTATATGCAAATAGGTTGTATGCAAATTTGGACATAGATTGTATGCAAATAGGTTGTATGCAAATATGAAGATGTGTTACATATGCACTCTGATGAACTTTTGATTTATGCATGTGAAATAGAATACCCTTGGGAATGTATGTTGCTAGATTCGATTAAATTATTGCACAAATCATTTTATTACAAGTGGCATAAGTAATGGACCATTCCGAACCCAACGGTTTGAGGTCTTCCCTTGCGAGGGGTGAGTGCGGCCTTAAATCCTTGTCCCGGTTCACACCGGGTGGCGACTCCATTATTCTCCGGTTTAGTTCCCTGTGGACTACTCCGTACTCCCAACTGGGCCGCGAGCCCGGAACAGCATGCGTCGCCCAGTTTCTGTGTTCCCACAATGTGGTCTCTCTTGTGGTATATCGGATGGAAACTTGGACGTAAATTCTGTAGCCGAATCCGGATGGACGGTAGTACGGTTTGCACTCGGGATACAATGCCACGTACCACTTGAGAGACACATGTATTTCATTTCATCCAATCATGTATTTGAGCATGATTAGGTTGCTAGTACGTTATTTATTATTAAAGCATGATTTAGTCTAGTATGTCGTTTATTTTTAAGCATGATTAATTATTCATTTTTCGTTGGGAATTTGCATTATGTTTAGGTTGTTATTTGTTTTCCGCATTATATGGTTGAAGTATGTTCATGAGATTGCCGTATGTTATTGTATGTTTGCCGTTATGATGACTTACTTTTCAAGCATGCAAACTTAGACATAGGATTTACTTTGACGAATGTGAACTAGATCTAAGTTACTCTTGAACATATATGTTGCGTAGATTCGGTTAATTCATTGCACAAATCATATCATTACAAGTGGCATAAGTAAGGGACCATTCCGAACCCAATGGTTTGAGGTCTTCCCTTGCGAGGGGTGCGTGCGGCCTTAAATCATTTTCTCGGTTCACACCGGGTGGCGACTCCATGTCATTTCTCCGGTTTAGTTCCTCCGTGGGCTATTCCGTACTCTCGACTAGGCCGCGAACCTAGAACATCGTCATCGATTTCTATGTCCTACACATCGTATATTAAAATCATCACAAATATTTTGACATAAAATTAAACATGATGCATAGACCATGTAAAATGAATTAGAAACCTAAAAATAATTACTATGCCACAAAAATCTATCATCGCACAAATAAACGTCGATGTATGGTAGGTCAAGTATTTGCATGATTGATCGAGACAATCTCAATTGATTAATATATGCGGGAATAACTTTTATTCCTATATTAACCGACCACTGTTTGATTTGATCAAGGAATTTCGATTAACTTTTAATCATTTGTGAGTGTAACCCGTTCTTTCGAAATCCTTTAACTTAACTAATGAAGTGTCGCCGTATGGTAGGTCAGTGCATTGGATACATATAGAGTTTCTATCCTCTCGGAATCCAAACTTGATATTGACCCAAATGGACACCATCCATAGGGGGACGAAAACAAAACCGTCTTAAGGCACCTTTTGAATCTTATATTTTCGGACTAACAACAGAGACCGCGAGATATATTGTCATATATCCCTCTCCTACTTATTATTTAGAGTTAAAGGTTTCTATTACCCTAGTGTATAATTTATTTAGATTTTGTGCGGCTAAAACCATAACCTAATTAATACTAGTGGATTATTAGTGACATCTCAAAATTTTAAGACTTAAACTTTTGTTCACTAATTTTATTAGTCTAAACTAATATAACTCAATTAAATAATTTAATTAAGTGTTCCCTTTAATGAGTTATTTCGATTTTAACTCTAAATTTTTTTAGTTCATTATTCAAGTTTAAAATAAAATTCGGATTTAAACAATTATTTAATTAAACTATTTAATTAGATATGGGTGACTTATATTATTTTTATTTGGTACGTGGAGTTGTATCCCAATGGCAGAGCATACTGCCGTCTATTCAGAATCGACTATGGAAATTATATCAGGGTTTCCATCATTTATACCAAAATAAATAACTAGTCTCATATCAATCGTCTTTTTCCGAATTACCAAATTTTAAACTTATTTAAATTAAACCATTTAATTTATTTGCATGTATTAATCTAAATTTTAACTATTTAAAAATTTTGCATCATTTTTATACTTAGATTAAATCAACATGCAATTAATGTCATGGCATGTTATAATGCATGAGTGGACATCCTATGCTATATGACATGTTATTCAAACAATTTGAATTATAAACATACATACATACATCAAAACTAATTCATTGACTGAGCTTTTTAGTTTTTCTATATTAATCTAATTAATACATAAAATACACAAGACATTCATTGGTCTTTAACTTCTGACTCCATGGATTGTCTTGTGGACATTTTGCTCATCGGGTAATAACATTCGAAATATATGGATATAATGCTTCAAGTAATTGTGTGCTCACTACGAACCACATTAGCACTTTGGCTCATAAGATATGGTTTCGTGTGGTAACTACCTCCACACATCGCTGCCGAACTCATCACGCATATGCTTACCACTGTTTCCCACAAACACGATCTATATTTACCAAACATTGCTTAATTACTACCTTAATGCCCTCTTTGGTAATGCGCTCCATAAGTTACATAGTAAACTTAAATACAATATTTGTAATTGATTCCTAAAATGGCCTTAGAGCCTTACATTCCCCAAAACACTAATAAAATCAAAAAAGCTGGAATAATTTACGACCAATGCATTTAAAATAAATAAACATCATCATATGAATTTTTTTTATCTCATAAAATTATTTATTTTTGTGTCCACTCTTATAACAAATAAAATTTTATTTTTCCTGTATCTCATAGATTAAAAATAAATAACACATTGTGCCACATGGAATAACTTTGGGTCCACTCCATTGAAACCCTTGCATGACTCTAATGTGTCTTTTAGTTGTCTGTCGTAATTGGCCTTGAAACTCTGAGCTAGCCCCGTAATTACTTATTTGATCTTCTTAGCTCTTTGACGTGTGATTCGACCTGTTGACACTTGTAAAGGCTCTACCATGTTGTTGACCGTGACATCTAACATTTAATGAGTGGTTGGATTCGTGTCAGTTTGGATATAGACAGTTGATTGGATGGATCAATACACTAATGGCTCCTTATATCATTTACTTGCTGGACATTCATTTGCAGCTTCAATTTACTACATCTGGAGGGAGATGAGTACTGGTTTTCATGATGAGGCTCCTTGCAATTTTAGTGTTCTTCTCATTGATATCGTGTTTTCTGTTCGGACGTGTGCTAGTTTTTTATGAAAGGTGAAACCATCTTATAATAATAAATGGCTTCACCTTCATTGGCATCTGTCTGATTATATCTTTTAATGTACTTGTTTACTTTGTAGTTTTTGGCTCTTATTGCTATGATGGCTTGTCCTAATCAGTCTGCTTTTGTTACGGGGCATCGTATTTGTGATAAAATTTTGTTATGTCAGGAGTTGGTGAGGAATGATCATCGAAGTGGTAGGGTCATGAGATTTGCTCTTAAGATTGATTTGATGATGGTTTATGATACTGTTTGTTGGATTTTATGGTAGAGGTTTTGAGAAATATTCGGTTTTTAGAGAGGTTGGTGGGTTGGATTCGGGAGTGTATGACTTCTAATATTGTCTTAGTGTCTATTAATAGAGAGTTGAATGGTTTTCTCTCGGGGGGCATAATTTGCGTTAGGGTGATCCTTTTTTTGAATTAGGTAAGTATATTAACCATAAGGAAACTACAAAAGCACAGGGGCGTACCCCAGAGAGAACAAGCTAAGGACAACATGCCCTTCAAGCTAAGAAACTAGAGCAAAACAGGCAATTAGCAAAACAAATAAAGGAAACTCAGAAAATATCATCGGACAAATGTTAAGAATATGAAGCCATCTATTAACATAAGATAGTTTCCTTTTTTTTTAATAAACTAGAACACGTACGCACAGTAAATACAATATTACTTTGAATCACATTAGGAGGAGGCTTACCATGTAGTCGAGTATTCCTCTCTCTGCAAATAAAGTAGAATACAACTACACAGGCCGAACAATTAAATGACATAATGAATCACTACAATACTACTCCATCTATGAGACTATATGTTGCCAATCACAAGAGTGCTAAACAATATCGCATTCAGGCAAAATAGAAGACCAAACCCGAGAAGAAATGGAGAATTGGAAAAAAAAGGATCTACATCATCTCTAGGATTACGACAAAATACACATGTATACTGATTAGAAATGCCAAAGCCGATCAGTCTGTCCTGAGTATAAAGGCCACCTTGAATCACTAACCAAGGAATGAAAGCATGTCTCGGAACCATCTTTCAAAACAACACGACCTGACTCCAACTCCCCCGAGAACCCCTGGGCCATAAAGGCTCCCAAATACTCCTGACTGAGAAAACTCACATACTGTTATCCTCTCAAATCAACTGATGCTCCCTCCAGTTACTAGGAATATAATCGAAAGACAGCATATAACCCAACTCAAGGAAATTAGTTGACCTAGCTTGCGTCAGTGCCAAGAAGACCCATCAATGATAGAAGCCACCATAGCCACCCTGTCCAACCATGAATCCTAAATGACTTTAGCAACCAAAATATCCATGATTGTACCCAAAGAATGTCAATTATCAAACTATAAGAAAGCATTCTCCCTATTCTCAATCCTGAACTGCATCTTCCTATGCACCTTAGGTCGGAGACTCAAAACCTTCCTCTAACTCCATGAGCAATCTTGATGAGGAACTCACTTGGAGATTAGGCCAAACAACAGATAGAACCCCAAGAACCATGAATTTGATTTTGTAGGAACAAAATCATTCAAAGACCATACAGAATACCCACAAAGAACTTGTCTTGAAGAACCCTTAAGATGATACCTTGTAGTGCTCTTCTAGTACGAAGACGCCACTAAGGTTGCCACACCATAGATAAGTCAAAGCTTGAACAATGGGTAATCCCTCCCTCTAACTTAAATTTCGGCCATAGCCTTTTATTTGAGGATTCAACAATGGTGATATATTATTGAGGAAGACAAAGTTACGAATATATAGTACAATATAATTTTACTAAAATACCCTTGAAAGGTAACAAAATGAAAATATCCAAAAAATGTCAATGGTTATTTAAAGGTCAAGCCCTTA
The DNA here is from genome assembly GCA_019454045.1 of Zanthoxylum bungeanum. Lineage (NCBI taxonomy): Eukaryota > Viridiplantae > Streptophyta > Magnoliopsida > Sapindales > Rutaceae > Zanthoxylum > Zanthoxylum bungeanum. The sequence continues at coordinate 9,961 of SKCR01044965.1, read as the reverse complement.
ATAGTCATTCCATAATTAAGACAAGTATCCAAGTAAGATATTTGTGTAAGTTGGCAACTTGTAAAACCTAAGGAAAGTCAACAAAAATGGTTACCATCACTACAAAGATAAAATGCTAAAAGTCAATGAAGGTGGCAACTTTTCCCAAAATGACCAAATTATTTATTTTGCACAAAATTCCCAAAATTTTGTGGTCTTCATGTAATAAGGCCCAATTTATGTGTTTTAAGCCCATTAAGTTTTATCTTAGCTGAATTTTTGGTGTTGGACTTGATTCGGCTTGATTTGTCAAAACTGCTTTTATATTGGCTTGTGTCAGTCTCATATATTTCAATATAGTTCATTGGTTTGAAGGTTGTCTTGGACTTGATGATTGAATAAAAATTAGCACATAATAAGCCAAATTGAATTCAGTTGATGGCTTTATGAAGGGTACCCTGGATCATATCATTACCCCCTCTTGAAATGGATTTGTCCTCGAATCCGAACCCTCATTATAGATAGTTATCACAAAATCAATTAGATGATGATCTTGGAATATAAAATAATCACACTTGACTATTTGTACCTGCGATGAAAAAATATAAACAATAGAGAAAATGTTAGGTAAAAACTTCATTACCATATCCATTTTCTTTTCACTAGCTCTCACTGCTTCATCATCACGCATGACCACTATCTCAACCATACTTGCAAAGATCTCACACATGTTTGGCCTCACTCTCTTTTTTATCCTCAAAGCACAATGCCTCATAAGTGTTTACTCACTCAATGCTCACGGTCTCACATGTTAGGGATATGCCATATACCCAACTTGTGGATGGGTTATATGTACATGTATTTGTAATATTTTCATTAATTAATAAAATGGCAATCTTTATTATACGTGTCTTACATAACTTATATGAATCATCAAACACTGTAATAAAGCCATTGGAGTAATAAGACGATGGCTTCCACGCCTTATGAGAATCATTACTCTTAAATATTCCTAGTAATAGTTTTATGAATAATCTGGGCATTCACAAAGTGGAGAGACTAGCATGATGATATGATCCGCCCTTAAGTGGGGTAGCCGATCTCATAGGCTACTAGCGGAGATCCGTCCACTTGGTGTATCACATGGATGCATGAGTTGCTCGTGTCCATCGAACTGACCGCCGAAAGTTTTCATATGGAGTGTTTATCCCATGTGTCAGTGAGAACTTTCATGTATCAATTATATGACTTGTCCTTAGACTTGAGGTCTTTACAATCTTATGTGTGGATCAAATAACTTTGACATTCTCATTCCCAGGTTCAAAAGATACGGTCATAAGGGTATGATTGGGTCATTTGTTGAAACACATGAAGTTTGTAACGATACAACAGAGAATCGCCACTCTCTCGGATAATATTTTCTTATAAGAGTAATATTCCAATTCGCGGGTTGATATGTGTGATCAGTGCTTGAGACTGTGGCCACAGCGGAAGAATCATGTAAGATTCTTGGGTTAGCACGATTTATGACACTATCAACATCATACATTTGACCATATGGGTAGACACTTTCCGTACCCTAGGTCAATAGGTGGGGATACAGTGAGGCGAGGGACCGTATCATATGTAAATCGCATATATAATGTGTATATATATCTTTCCTTCTCATTTGGGGGCCTTGTCATGTTGCTAGATGTCAACCTTGGTCATTGAAATCGAACGACCATCTGATCGAAGGATAATTTATGTTCGATTAAATTATCACGATTCATTTCATGTCCAACTTAAAGGGAACCCAAAAGGTCACACACAATAAAGTCGAAATCAATGGTTAATAGTGCACAGTACAAATATAACAACATATATGATTGCTGTAGGAATTGTTTATAAATGGTTCAATGTGTTTAATTATTGAACAAATCATTTATGAGGTTCCATAGTGGCTTATGGATTGGAATAAAAAAAATTACTATTTATATAATAGTAACGTGAATAGTAATTGTTTTTGTTATTTATTTTGAATAAAAAAATTACTATTTATATAATAGTAACGTGAATAGTAATTGTTTTTGTTATTTATTTTGAATAAAAAAAATTACTATTCATTTCAATTTCTTCTTGATGTAATAAAGGCTTTTCATGCCTAATAAGTTGTAATTAATGTTCTATTTATTTCAATGAAATAAAATATGGAGATCATATTTTGAATAATGGCATCTTTGTCTTACAAACTAACAAAGAATGTTCAACCTCTAATATATACAACGTTAACTCGAATAATCTCAATGAATCACTTCTATGGCACATTCGCTTAGGTCATATCAATGAAACAATATTAACTAAGCTACATAAGGATGGGTATTTCAGATCCTTCAAATATAAACCTTATGGAACTTGTGAGTCTTGTTTACTTGGTAAAATGATCAAATTAAGCCAAGTTCCTTCCAAGACTGTTAGTCAAACACTATATGAGTTATGGTCTGGGAAACGTCATAGTCTTAGTTATCTAAGAGTTTGGGGATGTGACGCATATGTTAAGCTCACACAAACTAACAAATTGGATGATAGGGCAGTTAAATGTAAGTTTGTAGGATATGCCTTGAACTCAAGAGCATACGTGTTCTACGTTCCAAATGAACAAAGAACATTTGTCTCCCGAAATGCTAAATTTCTAGAGAATGGATTATTTCTCAAGAAATATAGTGGGAGTATACTTGACCTCGATGAGGTATGAGAAGAAAAAACTAACATAGAACTAAACCCCAGGCCCCTAAAAAGGGCAGCGACGGAACAACCACAAAGTTATAAACTTAGAAGGTCTGGTAGGGAAAGACATGAGCCTGAAAGATATGGTTTCCATATTTATGAGGAACATGATCAGGTCATTGATAATGACGATCCCGCCAGTTATGACGAAGCAATGCGTGACATTGATTCAGTCAAGTGGCTTGAGGCCATGAAATCCGAAATAGACTATATGTATCAGAATCAAGTATGGGACTTGGTAGATGCACCTGAAGGGATAAAACCCATAGGCTGCAAGTGGATTTACAAGCGTAAAAATGATGTAGAAGGCAACATCCAAACCTATAAGGCTATGTTGGTGGTGAAAGGTTATAGACAAATCCAAGGAATTGACTATGAGGAAACCTTCTCGCCTGTTGCAATGATAAAGTCCATTCGAATTTTACTGGCACTCGCTGCACACTTTGATTATGAGATTTGGCAGATGGATGTCAAAATAGCTTTCCTTAATGGGAACCTCGTAGAGGAAGTCTATATGACATAACCTGAGGGGTTTGCATCTAAGGATGATCATAATAAAGTATGCAAACTTAAACGATCCATTTATGGACTCAAGCAAGCCTCCAAAGTTGGAATATACCATTTGATGAGACAATCAAAGAATATGACTTCATCAAAAATGTAGACGAGCCTTGTGTTTACAGGAAATGTAGTGGGAGTGCTGATGTATTTCTTGTATTATATGTCGATGACATATTAATCATCGGGAATGATATTCCCATGATGCAAGCCACCAAGCAATGGTTATCTCAGAATTTCTCCATGAAAGATTTGGGAGAAGCAGCCTACATCCTCGGCATTAAGATCTACCGTAATAGATCTAAGAGGTTGTTAGGACTTTCTCAATCTACGTACATAGATAAAGTTTTGAAAAGATTCAAAATGGAAGATTCCAAAAGAGGTAATTTACCTACTTGTCATGGAATCAAATTATCTAAGGAGCAATGTCCACATACTTCTTCAGATAGAGAGCGTATGAGTAGGATCTCTTATGCTTCAGCAATAGGATCGATCATGTACGCCATGCTATGTACAAGACCTGATGTCTCTTATGCTCTTAGCATAACGAACAGGTATCAGGTAAATCCTGGTGAGCAACACTGGGCAGCTGTCAAAATAATCCTCAAGTATCTGAGAAGAACTAAGGTTGTGTTTTTGACATACGGAGATTGTTCTGAGATGAAAGTCATTGGTTACTGTGATACGAGCTTTCAGACCGATAGGGATGACAACAGATCGCAAACAGGATATCTGTTTACTTTAAATGGCGGTGCTGTAAGTTGGAAAAGCTCAAAGCAGTCAACTACAATGGACTCCACCACTGAAGCTGAGTATATTGTAGCATTTGAGGCAGCTAAAGAAGCAGTCTGGATAAAGAAGTTCATCACTGAGCTGGAAGTGCTTCCCGCGATAAAGAATGGCGTCACGATGTACTGTGACAACACGAGCGCCATAGCTCAATCAAAGGAACCAAGGTCCCACCAGAAATCCAAGCATGTACTCAGGCGATTTCATCTCATCGGGGAGATTGTTGAGAGAAAAGAAGTTATTATAGAGAAAATACCCACAGAAGATAATCTTACAGATTCTCTGACTAAATGGCTGACTCAACAAAAATATGATAGGCACACCCGAGAGTATGGTGTCCAGATTCATACTAGTTGGCTATAGTGCAAGTGGGAGATTGTTAGGGATATGCCATATACCCAACTTGGGATGGGCTATATGTACATGTATTTGCAATATTTTCATTAATTAATAAAATGGCAATATTTATTATACGTGTCTTACATAACTTATATGAATCATCAAACACTATAATAAATCCCTTGGAGTAATAAGACGATGGCTTCCACGCCTTATGAGAATCAATACTCTTAAATATTCCTAGTAATAGTTTTGTGAATAATCTGGGTGTTCATAAAGCGGAGAGACTAGCATGATGATATGATCCGCCCTTAAGTGGGGTAGCCGATCTCATAGGCTACTAGCGGAGATCCGTCCGCTTGGTATATCACATGGATGCATGAGTTGCTTATGTCCATCGAACTGACCGCCGAAAGTTTTCATATGTAGTGTTTATCCCATGTGTCTGTGAGAACTTCCATGTATCGATTATATGACTAGTCCTTAGACTTGAGGTCTTTACAATCTTATCTGTGGATCAAATAACTTTGACATTCTCCTTCCCTGGTTCAAAAGATCCGGTCATAAGGGTATATTGGGTCATTTTTTTGAAACACATGAAGTTTGTAAAGATACAACAGAGAATCACCACTCTCTCGGATAATATTTTCTTATAAGAGTAGTATTCCAATTCGCGGGTTGATATGTGTGATCAGTGCTTGAGACTATGGCCACAGCGGAAGAATCATGTGAGATTCTTGGGTTATCACGATTCATGACACTATCAACATCATACATTTGACCATATGGGTAGACACTTTCCGTACCCTAGGTCAATAGGTGGGGATACAGTGAGGCGAGTGACCGTATCATTTGGGGGCCTTGGCATGTTGCTAGATGTCAACCTTGGTCATTGAAATCGAACGACCATCTGATCGGAGGATTATTTATGTTCGATTAAATTATCACGATTCATTTCATGTCCAACTTGAGGGGAACCCAAAAGGTCACACACAACAAAGTCGAAATCAATGGTTAATAGTGCATAGTACAAATATAACATCATATACGATTGCTGTAGGAATTGTTCATAAATGGTTCAATGTGTTTAATTATTGAATAGCTCATTTATGAGGTTCCATAGTGGCTTAGGGATTGGAATAAAAAAAATTACTATTCATATAAATAGTAACGTGAATAGTAATTTTTTTTGTTATTTGTTTTGAATTTCAATTCGGCCCAAACTCTTATTAGGGTTTTATAATCTCATTAAACCACTAAATTAAGATCCAATGGCTAAAATTAAATTAGCTTTTATCCCACATCAGATTCTTAATTAATTTTCTTGTCTTTGGAGCACTATATAAACCCAAAGAATTCCTTACAAATTTACTACACCAAAACTTTCATATCTTGGGTTTATATAAGTGAGCAACTCTAAAGTTTAAGAGTAAGCCACTGATTTTGAGGATCCTTAAGTCTAATTGACTAGAGGAACCTCGAGTTAAAAGTTTTGAGGTATTTTCCTAGGCTAGCATGACCGGCGTAATCACACGCGTATAACACAAGTGCACGTATCGTTCAAGTAGTATAAAAAATATCGAACCTACGAGGACTTAATACCTAATCTATTAATTTTATGAGGTGAAATGATTACTAGTATCTAACAGGTTGATTGATTGATTTGAAATGGTGAAGATTTTGAATTTAAAAACCAGTAAATAAAATTGCACGAAAGTAGGTTTAAGAAAATTCAATATTAAGAAACTATCTAGGGTTGTGAATCTTTCTAATTTCATTTAAAAGATGAAGTGGTTATTTCATGTTTGTGTAATAAATCGGTTTACTAACCTGGAACACGAAATTATGCGAAAGCCTTTGTCGATGGTCAGACGTAAATACCCAGTATAACCCAATTGAACCATAAGTCTATGTCAACTAAATTACCTGTATTCATTAAGTTTAAGTTCCAATTATGGCTACCCCCGCCCGACAGGTATATATCTATCCTGTAAGGAAATCTATTAAAGGGTTATCTATCCTCAAGGAAGATCGTGGGCTACTAAGTCTAAGGCTGAAACCTAAAATTCCTTTGTCAAGTTTATTTTAGATTTACCAGATCAATCTTATAGTGTCCAATTAACAAGACGCATTAAGCTTAAGACTTAATAAGTAAACCTTTAAATTACCCAAACTACAAAATAACCCCGTATAAACCGGTGATATTAGAATTCATCACAACCCTAGATAACTAACTTAGTTACGACACATAACTAGGGCTAGTAAAAACTTAAAAGTAAAAAAAAAAACATAAAATAAAATGCTAAAAAAGTAAATGCGATAAAGTAAATACTGAAAAGTGAAATTACAAAAATAAAATGCTAGGGTTAAAGGATCTATTTTTACTACTACTATTTTAGATATATCCCTTAATATAATATATTAACTTGTGATAACATTACCAACCAGCCATATAGGCGGTAACCTGATTAAGTCAAATTAAGTCCAACCAGCCATTAAGGCGGTAATAATATTTGTCCATAAACCAGCCATATAGGCGGTAAATTACCAACCGACCAACTAGACGGTATCCTTGCTAAGTCAAATTAAAATCAATTTAATATCAATTACCAACCGGCCAATATAGCGGTATCCTCATTAAGTCAAATTTTAAATAGTAAATATATTATAATTAGGGAGATTAATCTAAATAGCAGTGATAAAAGTTTTACCTTTCACCCTAGCAGTGGGAAGTTACCTCCTCATGTTGAATAGTAAAAACTGAAAAAGTAAAGAATGTAAATTATTATTACAGAACGTAATTAAAATTAATTACAAAACTGAAATTTAAAGTAAACTAGATATAAAACTCCCTATTTACATCAGAGAATTCAGAGAGGAATGTACATCTGAAACTGAAATCTGGAGCTTAATTTATAGGCCTTGGTAAGGTGTGCAAGTCACGACGAGCCACGTGTCGTGCTCTGGTTAGCTGTTTCAGATTCTTATCCGATGATGTGGCGATGTGGATAATTGACTCAATAATTATGCTGACGTGGTGATGATGTGGCAACAAGTGGCGAAAGTGATTGTCGGCACCAAAGGATTGCGACACGTGGCACACTGTGATTGGCTGATGATGAAGTGGCGCTGACGTGGTGAGTTTACTTGGTCTACTGATGATTTGGACGATGACGTGGCTGACACATAGAGTGACACGTGTCGATGGCGATTGTCGGCACCATAGGATGATGACACATGGCACGGCACACGTTAGAAGATCGGCTGTGATGTTGACACGTGGCACGATGCACGTTAGCAAGTCAAACTTTTCAGATTCTGACGTGTGTCCCCCGACGTACGTTAGAAGCTCATGGCGCATGTTAGGCGTCGTGACGCGTAAAATTACCAAATTGTCATTTGTTCGTTTTTCACTGTTTTGGCCCCAAATCACCTCCAGAGAGTCCTGAAACTTTATTTATCTACAAAATAACACAAAACACATCAAAATATTCACAAAAATCAAGAAACTATACAAAATATAAAGTTAAATGAGTGGGAAATAGTGATATAATTACCACTCATCACACCCCCAAACCTAATATTTTGCTAGTCCTCGAGCAAAACACAGAATAAAATAACATAAACATCTTTAAAATAAAATTTAACTAAGCCACTTTCGTAGGGATCACGGTTGCATTTAGCGTATGCAACAAGCCTTTAAACCCCTAGGTGTCCCTAGTGGACGAGTTGTAGTCTCGTGAGGGTTTACAGCAATGATACCCACAAACATTTTACAAAAGTAAAAAGGTAGTGAAACTAATGCACACAAAAGCAAAAAGACAAGAGAAAATAGAATAAATTAGTTAGTGACTAATCAGGTGAAACTTCTACTCCAAGTCACTAGTTGTTTTCTTTCTTTCTAAATTACCGAATAAGTAAATTCTCCGATTATATTTACCATTCTTCATATATATAGCCAACAAAATATTAATCAACTCATTTTTGCCCACAACAGTCACAAGTGCAGTTGATAAGAGAGTAATATTTTTGTCCTAAAGTTTTATCAGAATTCACACAGTTTTGCAGCAATGGAATAATTTTTCTCATTTTTCTGATTTTTTTCTTTAATTTTTTTTTTATTTTTATTTATTTATTTATTTCTATACAATATATTCCATCTATGTAGCGAGTGTTGGGTCAGTGGCTCCCAAACCAGTTGGCTTTAGGGCACCAGGTGTTAAGACACCGCTACGGACTTAATTACTCAGACTTCAGATATATATATTTTTGCAACATCCTTGATCCATGTAGTGATCTTTGGGCCAGTGACTCCCAAACCAGTTGGCTTTAGGGCATTAGGTGTTAAAACACCCATACGGACTTAATAACTCGGATCTCAGACGTTTTTTTTTACTCCATTGCTTTTTGAGATGCTTCCTCCAATTAAACTAGAGCACTGAATATTACAAACTTTTCAATTACAGCTTATGTCCGTATGTTATCATGCATGTTGATAATACCTGCGAACTGAGCATATGAAGATCCATTTTAGTCAATTTTATGGAGAATTTACATCTGAAATAATTCAAAAGGAAATAAACAAAATTAACTTGTTTCAAAAATGGGTTGAAATACGTATCAGGAATGAGAACTCCTTACACAGCTATCTCTCGCCAATTTCACATGTTTAGTCAAAATAAAAACAAAAACGCAAAATATTTTTGTAATTTTTGAAAATTTTTCAATTTTTTTTTTCGAAAAATTTTGGACTAAAAATAAAAACAACACATAACTAAAAACAGTATACTGATCAACTAATTCCCTCCCCCAAACCTAAATGAGACATTGTCCCCAATGTCTTAAACAGTATAAGAAGAGTTTAGAAGATAATACCTGGTTAACTGAAATTCTACATGAAAAGTTAAAGGTTAGGATCCAGATTAATCCGATGCCTCTTACCACGATCATCCTTGGACCAATTTATCTTTGAAAGGATAAGGTCAATTTGTGGTTCATAGGCTAAGATTTGGTCAATTAGATCCGGAGCAGTTCTGGCAGTGAAGAGGAGTTCTTTTAAAGGTTTTGACACGAACCCATTTCTCCAGGCATCATCAAGAAACACAGAAAGAAAATCATAAAATCCTTCAACGTTGTACACTCCAAGCGGTTTCTGGTGTATGTTCAGGTTCGCCCAAGATAACACTGTAAAAATTTCCTCTAATGTACCCAAGCCACTTGGCAAAGCAATAAAAACATCAGCACGATTAATCATTTCTACCAATCGTTCAGACATACCTGGCACGATCAGTTCCTCTCTGTTTGATGGTCCAATAAGATTTTCTTCTGCCAAGGGTTTTGGGATGATTCCCAAAACGTGAGTGCCTCCCTCATGTACAGCTTTTGAAACGATCCCCATAAGTCCAAGTTTGCCTCCACCATATACTAAGTGCATATTCATTGCAGCTAAGACTCGACCCAATTCCTGTGCTGCTTCTACGTATTGTGGCTTAACACCAACACTAGTACCGCAAAACACACAAATGTTTTC